>JAMBUN010000109.1:0-57257 GCA_030271035.1 Microascus cirrosus
CCCCCCCCCCAGCTAGCAGGGGCCTAGATAGACGTGCGTACGGTTTCTCCCCCAGAGGGTTCTGCATAGGATAGAACCCGATGACCGGAAACGGCCGATATGGGCGAACAAACTTATATATGGGCGCCTGAAATATGGGGCCACGGACATTAGGATTTACAACATATCCAACATAGCTATATAGAGAGGGCCACGCTCCCGGGCCACGTAGGTAGGAATAGAGAGAGACGGGCTTCCGTCTATTCCAACAGTTGCCGTCCTGGGGTGTTCTGCTTCTATATCAGGCCCACCTCAAAGCTGGTGAAGCTGAATATGGCTTATATGAATCAGACGGGTCAGGACTACCTAGTGAGAGTGGTAGCTGTATTGTATTTGCTACTAGGAGGGTATAAGAGCAGGTGGAATTTGGTTGTGGTGTACTAAGCGCGCAATCTTGGGTTGGCCCAACGAGGGGGTAGCCCCAAAGGGGGGGTCACCAACGTTATTTGAGTAGATTCTCTGAGAGCCAAAGCAAATTGAGCGCTGCATGAGACCCTACCCCACTTTTAAATTCACCGGTTGTCTGCACTTGGTGGGACATATCTTTAAGAGCACGACCAAACGGCATGGGAACAGTAAGAGTGGGGTCGGGCTGGGAGAAGAGTAGGAGGCTGAACGAGGTGTTAAAACCAAGCTGGGTTGGCCAGAACCCGCGCGTATTCTTCGCTCCAGGGGCGCTGAGGTTTAGTTCGAGCCAAGAAAGCTCTATATTCAGGACGGTATCTTGTTTTTGCTAATGAAAAGCGTTTATAATCGTGACGAAAGACATTATAAATCAATGAGAACAGATGTCTTGTGTCGTTTGCGCACCACCTCCCTTCCTGGAGAGGCTCAAGCAAGGATTTTCCGGACATCCCACTAGGCGCATTCGGCCCCGTTTACGCAGCGATTTCATGCAGCTCCCTCCGAATGAGCGGTTAGTGCTGGTATATAATGCAGAGGCCCAGGTTGAGTCTGACCAGTCGGGCCCGTCCGCGCAGTGATTTCATGCAGCTCTGGGCTCCTCGGCATGAGCAGTGCTAAATCATGCAGCGGACCAGGCTGGGTCTGACCAGTCACGTGTAGCTCCCCATCTGCCGGAGGGACATTTTGCCGTACATAGCCACAAGTTCTGACCAAAAGGTCGGCCGAGACTCGAACTCTGTAATTATCCTTTCTTTTTTCGTTTCCCTTCGTTCGAATTCACATAGCCGCCCCTCAAAGCGCAAAGTCCACCGATTGCAGTGCCACGTTTCGTAAGGCCTAGATCAAGATGACAGCCTCACAGAGCAGCACGACCGGGACGCTACTTCCGGACACTGTCGATGAAGATAGGGTAAGTGTACAATCAAACCGAACAATTTGCCAAAAAAAAAAAAAAAAAACCTTCATTCAGGGAAGGCCGGCACTCCTACTTACACAATATCGGCTAGCTCTGCCTCTCATGCAAAGAGTTAGATTTCAGCACCCATAAGTTCGTCATTAGCAACTCTGGAGTTTCGCGATACGAGCCAGCCTCCGCCGCCAACAGTGCCCAGTCCGGCCCTGGGAGGAACCCTTTATTTAGAGAGAGATTCCGACTAAACTCGGGTAATGCGTGTCGAGCTTTTGCGAGTTTTGGGCATGTTCAAAAATGCCGCAATACCTGTCCGTTTTGCGGGTTAGTTTACCGCGCTGTGGAGCGCTACAGCGGCAGCAGAGTCGAAGCGACCGCGAACCTGTACCTATCCTGGGAGGTCGACGGCCGGGAGGTCATATCTAACGAGCGCATGGTCAACCGCACACGCAGGATCCGCCTATCTTGGCGTGAGAAGAGCGGGAAGGAAGAGACGGTATACATTATCTTTGTAGCGCCGACAAGCTCCTGGCTCGGCTCTGACGCCAATGCGGGGGCTGCCAGGGACACCCATTTCCTTGGTCGTGGGTTCGCGGGCACGACAGAGAAGCAGGCTCTAATGAGAAGCTGGGTCGATCTCTGCGTCAACAAACATGATAATAATTGCCAGGACAAGCCTGGGGGAAGATCTGAATTCACGAAACTTGTCAAGGGGACTTACTTCGGTGTCATCGACGTCGTCGACATGCAGCTTAAGGAGCTTCCGATCGTCAACGGGGAGCCCGAGAGATATGTGGCGCTCAGCTACGTCTGGGGCAACCGTCCCTGGACGGACAGACCGTATGTAACTACGCGATCAAATGTGATGCATCACATCCAGCACGGAGGACTCGAAAATGCGTGGGACAGACTGCCTCGAACGATCCAGGATGTCATCCTGTTGGTTAGTCGACTGGGTGAGCGTTATGTCTGGATCGACTCGCTCTGCATTGTGCAGGACAGTACCAGCTCGTGGGAGCTTAACGCCAAGTCCATGCACCTGGTTTATGGAAATGCGCACTTCACAATCTGCGCAGCAGACGGCAAAGATGCCGAGACTGGGTTGTTAGCGGTCGATTCTACCCTTAGAAAACACCCACCACTGACCCACCAGGGGCTCTCATCATCCACGATCGCGTCGCCACCTCCGGCCTTTTCTTCCCATGCCTCGACTCGCCAACGACAAAGGACATCCTCTCCATTCCCGAACTCTTACCCGCCGGTAGTACCTGTAGTCACGCCTTCTAGATCGTCGATGGACGAAATAAGAGGAAGGCTAAAGGCCGCTGAAGAAGCCCCTTCTCTCCCTCTAACCGCAGAGATCCTACCAGGAATCACGCTGCTCGTCTCGCGACCACCGGAGGCTGTCATCCAGGACTCTCACTGGAACCGGAGGGGATGGACGTTCCAGGAGCGCCTCCTTTCTCGACGTTGTCTGGTTTTTGCAGAAGGTCAAGTCTATTTTCAATGTCGATCGGCGGTGATATCGCAACATATTTTCACAAACGGCGGGGTGAATTCCTGGTCTCTGGACTGGACTAACTCTCCGCTCCGTACGCTCGGAGAGCTGCGGCGCCGAGCGTTCTGGTTCTACATGACGTGTGTTCATCTATACACAGGAAGGCACCTAACAAGACCGAGGGACGTGTTGACGGCTTTTGAGGGAGTCTCGTGGCTCCTGAAAGATCGGATGAACGCGCCGCTGTTCTATGGCCTCCCGATGTCGCATTTTGACCTTGCGCTGCTGTGGGTGCCGCTCGATAGGCTCGACCGGAGACGGCGTAAGGGATCCCGTAGGTCCGGGATGGTGCAATGCACTCAGGATGGCATGGGCAACTGCAACTGCAAGCAGGAAGAGGAGGGATATGGCGGGAAGGAGTTTCCCAGCTGGTCTTGGTGTGGATGGTCGGGAGGTAAGATAGAGTATCGACAGGACATGATTGACGGGTGCCTTCTGGATGTGCAGCAGTGGCTCCGAAACCATACCTGGATTCTCTGGTACGTACGGGATAACGAAGGGGACTTGCGGCCTTTGTGGGATAGAAATGTTATGCACGAGGACCAGAGCGAGGAGCGTCGATGGAGAGGCTATGCTGGAAAACCGCCGCGAAGCGCCAGAATCCAGAATCCCCGACGTCTGTCAAGGGAGGACGAAATTGAGTCAAGGGGGGCGCCAAAACCGTCCACTTCCGGCTCTCGTCTCAGGCGCAAAGTGATGAGGTCTCCTCTTCGTCCTCCGCCGCCTCCTCCGCGTTCCCTTGGCTGGTCGAGACAATCAAATGCACCATATCTCGAGCGTCTACCACCTCGATACTACGACGAAGGAGTTGGAGATCCTGTCGTTAATTCCACGGAGCCCGGTGCATACTATTCCCGTCCTGATTTTCGACCATCAAACCTCCAGCGCCCTTCAAATGGGCCGTATACGATGGCTTCTGCACGAGAAATACCAGAAGAACCGCCTGCTAAGGGCCAATATCCAAACACCTCGTATGAGCCTCTAAGTGGCCTCGCGACTAACAATTTCCCATTTACGCCTAGCAAGCAGCCGAGCGGATGGGGTAGATACGAACACTACGCGCACGCGCCTGGTATGGACCAGGACGACAGTACTAGCGCGCTTCATTCAGTCAGTTCAGGCAGAGGTTCAGAAAGTACATACTCAGAGGAGGAAGAGATGAGTCGTAGCGTTAGTGAAGACGAAACGGCAGAGGACGTGTATGGCCGGCCACCGAGACCGAGTGTCCAAGGACTTAAGGCCACGGAGTTCACGGGAATTCTTCCAGACAACCCGTTTGGCATCAAACGTGGGCCTTTCCCAAAAGACCCCAAAGACCACACCCTAGCCATGCCCATACTACAGTTCTGGACGTGGCGCGCCGAGTTTCTCGTCACCATCCGTCGCAACGAACGGGACCTCTCCGCGGCCGCGCCACCTACTAGCGGCCCCATCTCCGGGATGCACTCGTGTGATATCGCCGACAAAGCCGGTGACTGGTGTGGCGCCATTACCCTACCGAAAACTTGGATCGAAGGGTACGAGGGGACCCCGCTGCAATTCGTCGCCATCTCCGATGCCAAGAGCTTGACGCAAGAAGAATGCCCCGTTTGGAATTACTATATCCCCAAGGAAAGAGAAGAGAGCGAATGGGATTTGTTTTACGTGATGCTGCTAGAAAGAAATCGTGAGCGAGCGCTTTGGGAGCGGGTTGCAATTGGGAAGGTCTTCCAAGCGGCCTTTGGCAATGCGGTGTGGGACGAAATTAAGCTCGGATGAAAGTCTGTGGGGAGGGGAGGGGAGAGGAGAGGGTGGAATGCTTCGGAGATTTGCCGAACTAGGTCCCAGGGATCTCAACGCGATTCTTCGGCTGAGAACGATGTTACACAAAATAGGACCCTATCTGGCAGCCTGGGTCGTCACACTGGGCTAGGTGCTGGCAAACTCCAGACAGCTCGACCTGTAACAACTACCTCTAACTGCCTTTAAAGATAATTCCTTCCTCATCTAATATAGTAGCTCTAACTACCCTTAGAGGTAATTTCTTTACTTTCAAATATATAAGACTTGTAACTACTTCAATAAGTCATTTCTTCTTCCTAACCTAATACCTTTAACTACCTTTTAAGGCTATTCCTCCTTCTCGAGTGTATTGACTCTAACGGCTCTTAGGGGTAATCTCCTCTTGCTCCTAGGGTAACTGTTCTCTTAACCCACCCCTATTAAGCCGCCCTTGCTCTTCACTGAACCCTGCGGCATGGAAGCCTCGTGCTAAATTATATACTGTTTATTCTAATGCACACTATATGAACTTCATGCCCAATCTTTTCTCCATGTCTCTACGCACTTTTTCAGCAACCCACTCGTAACAACGTTAAAGCCCCCCCGAATAGCCTTGCTCCTCTCCTCAGTCCTCTTCGTCTCAAACACTAAGCCTCTCCGGCTAGGTCCATCGTTGTCGTACTTCTCAGCAAAGAAGTCGAGCAGTTTGATCGTAGGGTTGAGCTCAGGATCTTGCTCACCGTCGCGCAGCCGCTGCACCCATTCCTTCTGGGCAACGACTTCAAAGTCCAGGCCTGCGGCGGCCACGGCGGGGAGGATGTCTTCTGTCCAGCGGACGGTGGTAGGGTTTTGCACGTGGTATACTACGTCGTTTTGGTCTTGGAGCTGGAAGTAACCGGATGTTTGATTACCGGAGTATGCTAGGCTGCTCAGCTCGAGGACGGCTTCGGCACACTTGTCGACGGGAAGCCACGAGGGAGTTTCGTCTAGTGCAGGGAGAGCACTGAGTGTAACGGCGGATCGGAACATGAGCGGGATGGCCTCGGTTGGATTCCAGAGTCCCATGGCGGAATCACCGATGATCTGGCCGGATCGTAGGACACGAGCTTCCATCCCGGTTGATGTTGCTGCAGCATTGACAATGTGCTCGGCCACCCACTTACTTCTCGCGTAGCCCATGTTCTGCGCATGCTCTGCTTCTTTGATAAGCGTCTCAGGAATCATTGCGGGCGGTGGAGTTCCAGCTGCGACTGAGATGGAGGAGATAAAAGCTAGACGGGCCGGACGGCTGAATGGCACAGACAAACATAGATCAAGCAAATGGCGAAGGCCCGCAATGTGCTGAGTCTCAAAGCTCTGGACAGTGAGTGTGAAGTTGACAGCCCAGGCAGAGTGAATGACAGATGTCAAAGTTGAGCGGATAGCACCGAACACTTCTGGGCCGAGACCGAGGTCAGGACGACTGAGATCGGCAGGCAGAGCGGTGAACTTGGCGGAGTGGTGATACTTCGACAGGCCATTCTTGGTCAAAGCGGCCATGATGCGTGCATGGGCTGCGTTGTGGTAAACTGGAATACCGCGGGCTGCCAGTGAGTCGATGACACGCTGCTGCGCTGCATCTGGGGTGGATGCGCGGACGAGGCAGTAGACGTGGCGGACATGGGGAAGAGCGAGTAGCTGAGATAAGATGTGGGCGCCCAGAGAACCAGTGGCACCAGTAAGAAGCTACAAATATTAGTTGCTGTTCAAACCGTGCCTCGATGACATATCAACTTACCACTACCTCGCCATCGGGCACCTGAGTACCGGGCTTAAACGGCTCAAAGGTCGAATACTTTGCCACAAGCTCCCGCATGACCTCCACCTCGCTCTTCTCCTTGGGCCCGGAACCCGTGCGGAGCGAGTAAAGATAGGCTGACAGCTGCACCACGCTAGGGTAGTCAAACACGACGTTCTGGCCAAGCATCTTGCCGCCAAGATCTAGCTGTCGTACGATCTGCGCACGGGCGGAGATGGCCTGCAGACTGTCCATGCCGGCAGCGAAGAAATCGGCGTCGGCTACTAGACCCTGAATGCCGATGCGCTGGGTGAGCAGATCGAGAAGATATGCCTGCAGCTCAGGCATCTCCAACGAAAGACGGTTCTCATCGCTAGAAGATTCAAATTGCTGGTAGACCTCCTCGATGACGTCTTCGAAATCCTTGTAGCACGCAGCGCGGATGACGGTGCCTTTGTCAGTGCGTGGATACTCAGTCCCGATAGGCATGATCTTAACCATCTCGCGCGACACACGACCAAATTGCTCAGCCTTCTGGTTCGCCTCCTCAATCGTCGGCCACAGCAGATCGAGAAGCTCAAGAGGTGTCTTGTCGCCGGCGTGCCCGCCAGGGATTATGAGCAGGCCTGGAAATGCACGGCCGACGCCAAAAACGAGGCATTCTTGGACGAGCTTGCTCTGGCGAATGCGGTGCTCGTAGGGAATAGGTAGGACCTTTTCGCCGTTGAAGAGAGTGATGCGGTCGTCGAGGCGGCCTAGGTACTTCCACGCGTCCGGGATGGTCGGGTGCTTGATAAAGGTATCCCTTGTGCGAAACGAGTTAGGCGGATCGTCCGAGTTCGAGGTCGTCTTGGTGGAGAGACCGTCGAGGACGACGACTTCGAAAATACCCGTGGCTATCTCGTCGAACAAGAGGTATGGTTTTGTCTTAGAGAGCGGGCGGACGTAGTTCCAAGCCTTGTCTGTCTCAGTATCTCGTTGGGACGTCATCAGTTGGCCTATCTCGGTTCTGGTGATATGTAAGCTAAATGCAGGGGTTGTTGGGAGTTGCGGAACTTACGCGCCGTAGTGCGACACGACGTTCACGCCATTCTGCACCAGAATATCTCCCAGATCATCAGGGCAGCTGCTTCCGCCGAACAGTACAAGCTTGGCCTTTGCAAGCTCGGCGATACCTTCAGGAGTCTCAGCCAAGACCTTCAAGGCATAGGGTACACAGTGGAAGCTCTCAAAGTCCGCGGCACGCATAGCTGTGACGAGGTGGTTATTTGTCAAAGGCAGGTTGGAATTGTAGACCGCCGTCCGCTTGCCGGTCACCATTCCTCGGAACACAGTCGCAAGTCCATGGTTGTGGAATAATGGTAATGTGACAAAAGCTCGCATGCCACTTCCGGTTGCGTAGTTGCTGAGGCATTGCCTATGGGTCTGGTAGATGGGTTTTGGTAGACCAGTGCTTCCTGAGGAGTGCACGATGAAGGCGATGGTGTTTTCCTCTTCCTCAAGTTCCGTCTGGCGCTGGAACCGTGGTAATAGGGAACATTTATGACCCCAAACGTTGTGGTCAGGAAGAGGAAAGGTCTCGAGAGGATAGAGCTCTTGCATGCAGAGAACAACGGGTGCTAGCTTATTCCCTGCGACTATTCGCGTGCATTCTGTCTCCTTGAGCAGGGAAATGTATGCCTCTGTCGGTAGCCGTGTAGACAAAAACAGCACCGTAAAGCCCATGCGAGACAGCGCAAGGATAGAGATGATATAGTCAAGGTTTGACGGCCCTAAAAGACCTACAACCTCGGCCTTGCTACTCCTCGCCGCCTATCGCACATCAGTCATGGTCCTTCAGCCGGAGAAAGGGTCTCACCTTGGGAACCAAGCCTTGGCTGGCAAGTGCCTTCGCAGCCTCATCGGCGAAGGTATCCAGGTCCCTAGCCGAGTAATTCACAAAGTCGGCAGCGCCCAGCTCAGATGCCGGGTACGCTATGAGCGGCGTGTCGGGGATACTCCGCGCCTGGTGGACGATGAAGTCGTTGATGCTGTTGATCTTGTCAGGCTTTGGGATTGGTACGGCCGAATGCAGCTTGGCCGCGCCCAGACTGGGTGTGACTACGGCAGCCATAACGATGACAGACAAGTATGGGCGAGAACAGGACAGCAGCAAGTATGGTATGACTGATCAGTGTGAGAATACAAGGGGGTGACACGAGGTGATATCGACACGTCAAGTGTCATTTGGCAAACTGACCAGAGTAGAGTCAGGTTCCTCTAACCAATTCCTCCGTTTCGCATTGCACTCTGCTAAATTTAAATCCACGGTGAGGCAATTGATGCGCTGGAACAATATCGCCGCTGGGCCCAAGTCAGCCGAACGAGAGCATTCGGAAAAGTGTCGGAAAAGGAGCAATTGCCACAAACATGGGGTTTTCCGACCCCGGCCATAAGCTGCCGCCAGCAGCATAGATCGGATAGGCGGCTACATAATCCGCGGCCGCTAGGGTGAGATTAAACCATTCTTGGGAGCTGGTCAATGGACGGCAGCCAAGCATCAGGATCTGCGAGTTCGCGATGATACGTAGATCGGATAAGACCTTCACTGCCGGGAAATAACAGCATTCCGTTCTACAGAATTTCATTGAAAGACCGAGAAAAACTTGGCATTTTATGTCGTAGATATCTTCTAGCTATCCAATCACTCGCCCATGCCTAGATTCCACCCGTCCATGTTACTGTCGCGAAGGAAAGCCTCCATGTTGCCTATGCCCCCGGTGACCTGCGAGGGGAGAGTCAGTAACTGGATGCCTGAGAGATTCGAAAGAGAAGTACCAGAGAATCGAATTGGCCCCAGCCTGTCATCTGCACTATGGAGCTTCCTGGGCTGCGTCCCACAAAGCCCAGGCCTTCTTCACTAGTGAGGCCCAAATGTTCAGAGACATCCTCGCCAGTCGGACCAAGGTGCATGCCTTGAGGGCCGAGACCTAGAAGGTCCTGATTAGGACATGAGCCCACCGCAGCCTCGTCGCGTTCTCGCATTGCTCTGCCATCGGTTCCATCGTTACCTCCTGTAGTTAGTGCTAGTAAGTGAGAGTTGTGTCGCAACACTTCGAGTCGTAGCTCTTGAAGGACGACACCGTATCTTTGGGCCAAGGAGCCAGGTATCGCGATTGAACTAATCTGCGCCTGGCATTTTACGGCCGCATGAAAGGCTGGAAGGTATGTCTCTGGCGGTGCATGGCGTTGTTGGATGGCGTAGACGTAGAGCATGACGACGGCTGAGAAGGCAAAATAGTGAGAGAACTGGATGAAGTCAGTCAAGGCAACTTTAGTTGAGTGTCTAAGGGGGCACACCCAAAACGTGTTGTACAACTGTCCCCCAGAGGAAAGGTGGTCAATTTTGACAACAATATTCATCGCAGCGTCAAGACATCGTTTAACATGGTCGTTCGTGGGATCGGCGTTTTGACGACTTCCGGTTTCTCTTGTGGTTCCAAGATTGGCAAGACTGGCAAAGTTGTTGAGTAGAAATGGACGATGAACGAGAATCTGTGCATGCCAGCAAGCCAAGTTCAAGACATCCCTCTGTCGAAGGAAGATGGGCTGAAACAGGGACGGATCGATTCCATCTGTGTCGAAGAGATACGAAACGCCGCTCCTCCAGGCCTCAATTTCCTTACTGTATTTGGCTGCAATCTTATACCTGGCCTCTGTGGACTGTGGGCGTATACCATAAAGATCACGCAGGATTCTAGCTACGATTCGGGTTAATCTAGGTGTGTGAGATTTTCATCCTGACATTGCTGAGTTATGGGGAATCTTACTTGATGTGAGCACAACACCCAGACATGATGGACAGGATAGTTCCAGGAGGCGAAGGTGCGGTCTGCCCACGACCAATCCAATGGTCATCCACACAAGCCGGCATCTCCTGATCAATATCCTCATCATGAAATGTCCGGGGCCGTCCAAGAGCGGCGCTGAGATAGGTGTCCAGGTTATAGGCGCACCAGAATGTGCGCTTACGGCACTCCAAATCGACGTAATCCGGATGACTGCTAACGTCAATGCGAGACTTTCGGTGGATTCCCAGAGCAAGCATCAAATGAGCGGTGGTCCCGAAGAGACTCCAACAATGGTTAAGCCGGGAATTTGAGAGAAAGTAGAAGCATTGTGCTAGACGTGCTTGGACGCTTGTGAGTCGGATAGCGCCCTTTTCCGCCGAGAGCTGATCTTCGGCTGCCGAGAAGAAACGGGCACTACAGGCGTTAGGGCCATCGCCAATCTTATATGAATGCTCACTCACCTCGAAGTTGGATCAACTGTGCCTGCTTTGGACTTTGGAAAGTTCTCAGCATGAGCAAACACCATGAACAGCAAAGCTATTCTGCTTCGAGCATCTGCCTGGTCACGCATACTGCCCTGCGTCTCATACAGTTCCTGAAGCCATCCCTCTACCGTGCCACGATGCAAGAACCGATGTGTTGCAGAAGCAAACTCAAAGTATCTCGCAAGGAGGCCTTCAGCTTCAGGCCGCGGCGGGAGGATAAGGAAACGAGTATTTTCAAACTCTGGTAGCGGCAAGTCTCCAAACGTGAAGACCGAAGCCTCTGACGAAGATGCCGTGCGCTGTTGCTGTAACTTCCTTTGAATTCTCAGCAGAAACGACGCTCCGGAAGCAGGGCCAACGTAATGGCCTTGTCTATCAATAGGCGCGGGCTCAGGTGAGTTACGAGAAGACTGCGTCGGGGACACGCTGCTATCGCGTTTGGAGCGCTCAAACGCCCTTGTCTCAATAGACACGGGACTGGGGATGTGCTCTTCGGTCTCGTCCTGCACGGGCGCTGCAGAGCCTCTCAGCTCATCGTCGGTGGCCCGTGGCGCCTGTTCGCCAACGTCGTCCGTTTCGATCTCTATAGACGGCAGACGGCCACGGCGGTAGGACGCCGTGTACATGCAGTCAAGCCTGAGGCGCGAACAGTGGGCGCAGGGATATTTTCCAGAGCAGCGAGTCTTGCGCCTGAGAAACGTTAGTCAGAGAAGAAAGGACCATTCGGACCTATTCGGGCGGCCTTGGCTAATATGGACCGCTTGCTTTGAATCCTGACGGTGGGAATGGGGGATAATCACGCTTTGCATCGATCGCAAGCCCGGCTGGCTCTGCTCCTGACGTGCGGTGTTTTACGCTGCTGATGCTTCCGAGCCTCCTCGTGGCGGTGCTCGTCGCTGCCCGTCATGCCCGGAGCGCTGAAGCGGCGTGCGGCGTCCATCGTGGCAATTCTCGCTTTGACGGGTGACGGAAAAGGGAACGTAACGTCGGCAACGGCAAACTTTTGCAGGCAGAGTTCATATCTTTGTTTGGTTGGTGTGGGGGCTGGGATGGCTCGCGCGGGGAAATGGGATGGTGCTTGCGGGGGTGGGGCCTGAGACATGGCTTCAGGTTAAAGTTCCCCGGACTTTTGTGGGCGCGGTCTAAATGGCGTAAGCTTGGCGCCCGTTCTTGTCAGGGGTCCTCGGATAGTGTGCTTCTTGCTCCAAGACAACGTTATGGCCCGGTTAATACGTACTCTAGATATAGTGTTCTAGACTGAGGCCCTTTTTTTATAGCTTTGCTTCTTGTGCATAATGCTCACCACTCTCTCCATTCTCCTCCAGGTCCAACAAACCCAGGGCTCACCCACGGCTCGGCATTCTCGCTTAACTTCCGAATCTTGTCTTCATTAACGTCAATCCCCAATCCAGGTCCCGTCATAAGCTTGATATAGCCATTCTCAACATTCCAGATCTCAGGATTCTTGATATATGAGAGCAAGTCATGTCCTCCCGTGTTATAGTGAATGCCCAGACTCATCTCTTGGATCGCAAAATTTGACATCGTCGCATCAACTTGAATATTCGCTGCTAGAGCAATTGGTCCAAGCGGGCAGTGAGGCGCAATCGCAACGTCGTATGCTTCTGCCATGGTTGCGATACGGCGCAATTCTGAAATGCCTCCAACGTGGGAGATGTCAGGTTGAAGAATGTCGACGCATGCAGCTTCGAGGAAGGGCTTTACGTCCCAGCGGCTATGCAGGCGCTCACCCAGCGCAATGGGAGATATAACTGTCTGAGAGAAAGCCTTAATGCCCTCAATGTGCTCGGACAGGAGTGGTTCCTCAATGAACATCGGGCGATGAAGTGCCAACAGCGCTGCCAGCTGTCTTGCCATGGGCTTGTGCACGCGGCCGTGAAAATCAACAGCAGCGTCCATGCCTATAGACTTTACGGTTTTGACTCTTTCGACACATGCGTCGAGAGCTGATGGAGAGTCTAGCCAGCCAAGATCTTCTGTGCCGTTCATCTTGACAGCAGTGAAACCTTGAGCACGGCGAGACAGGCTACACGGAATGTCAGCACGATTTGAAAGAAAAAAAAAATATCGGTTATGGACGCACGCTTCAGTTTCTACATCGTCTGGACGATCGCCTCCAATCCAGGCGTAGACCTTGATCTTGTCTCTGACTTTTCCACCCAAAAGTTCGTAGATTGGAAGGTTTAGTTTTCTAGCTACAAGACTGTTAGATGAAAGTTGTTAAAAGTTCTTAATTCCTTACCTTTAAGGTCCCAGAGAGCAATATCGATACCGGCAAGCGCACTCATGAAGACTGGGCCACCGCGGTAGAAACCCATACGCCAGGACTTCTGCCAGATGTGCTCAATCTCGCTGTATCGGTCAGCTAGCGACCCAAAAACAGAGAGGCTATAATTGACATACTCTGCCTCCATCCCTGTGTACTGTAAAATCCACGCATCGAGACATCCCTCGACAGCCTGAGTATGGCCTTCCAGCGACGCCTCTCCCCACCCAACATTGCCGGCGTCGTCCGTGATCTTGACGAACAGCCAGCGGGGAGGGACGCGGAAATACTCGATGGACGAAATTTTACCCATGGTGACTGAGGTTCTGCAGTGATGCCATGTCGAATCGTTTGATGCGTGATTATAAGCGGGCTCGTTGAATGCGCGGCGGAGGGCTCCGGTGTTCCTCCCGAGCCGTTGCCGGCGCTTCGGGTCAATCGGCGCCGGGTCGGATAAGTAGCCGCCTCCGCTGAGGGGTGCATGTGACAAGGTGACGTGCTATCTCCGACATGGATCTCGGGAGCGAGGGACAAGGGACGGGATTGCGACATCGCGGAGAGGCTCATTTTTCCGTTGGGTGAAAATGACGGAAAATTAATGATGGATACCACGGTCACTCCGGTGTGAAGTGTTGTTTATGATTACTGTTTGGAATGTGCCCTTGATGCTGCGTCTGTGCGTTGAAATACTACTTGTGAACCAATTGCAGGAACGAAAATTAAACCTGAGTAGGCACAGCATGCTGGGAAATAATTTAAACAAACCACTATTGCGTATACAATGAAATTTAATTCTATCAGCTCTAAGCAGCTTTGATCTCCCTCTGCCTCGCAATCCAGTCCGCCCTCGCACCTTTCAAAAACTCCTCGGTATGCTCGCCAAACACGTTAACGCCCAATCTCGCCGGCATATTATACCTATGGTTCCTGTCCAGCGCACAGATCTTCTCAAACGCCTCCTGGGGCAGCTCAAAATCCTCAAAGTTCTCAGCGATGCGCGACGGCGTCACTGACTTGGGCAGCACGACGGTGCCCCGCTGCACGGCCCACTGAATGAGCACCTGCGAGGGGGTTTTGCCGAGGGATTTCGCGATAGAGATGACGGACGGGTCGTCGATCGCTTTGGGGAGGTTGTAGATGTTATTTCCCGAGGGCGAGTAGGCGGTGATGAGGATGTCTCGTTGCCTAGACCATTCGAGTAGGTCGGGTTGTTGGAGGAAGGGGTGGGCCTCGATTTGGTTGACAGCTGGCTTGATCACAGCGCTGAGATTCGTGAGAGACTGCGCGAGTGGTAAATGAATCTGGAATGCTTACAACTCGAGAATCTCCTCCATCTTTTCCTTGTTGAAATTGCTGACCCCAATGCTTCTAATCTTGCCCTTCTTCACCAACGCCTCCATTGCCTGCCATGTCTCCTTGATAGGCACATCAATGACATGAACCCCCCCATCAGCGGGGTCAATAGGGAACCGCTCCGTGCGCTCCTCAGGCTTCCTGAAAGACACGGGCCAGTGGATCAGGTACAGGTCCAGGTAGTTGGTGCCGAGATCCTTCAACGATTGATCAACAGCCTCCTCAACATCCGCGCCTCTATGGTGCGTGTTCCAGAGCTTGGAAGTCAGGAAGAACTCCTCGCGGGGCACGCCAGATGCCTTAATACCTGCGCCGACTTCAGCCTCGTTCTCATAGACAGCTGCAGCGTCGATGTGGCGGTATCCATGCTTCAAGGCGAACTCGACAGCATTTGCGACCTCATTAGGACCAGATTGCTACCTAAAATTAATATAATTCCATCTCAGAACAGGTACGAGAGTTGTTACCCAAGTGCCCAATCCGACTGCGGGAATAGTGTACCCAGAGTTGAGCTTGAAAGAGCGGCCAGAAGACATGTTGAACGTGCGATAAAATTTGAGAAATCGATGATCATCTCACGCTGCACCGCCGGGAGCTATCTCGGTCTTAATAATTTCCCGCAAGATAGAGAAACGGACATTACGGGATTGGGTGGGCTCGTTGGCCGGCTTCATTTATCCGACTGTCGCAGTCGGAAATCGGAAAAGCTTTGGTATGATTTGTTCACAGAGCTGGAGGCGGAATCGGAGCTAGAAATGGCCGGCTCGGGAGCGAAGACGAAATCATGCTCGGGGCATCGATGTAGCCAATACGCAATACCCACTTAGACGTGTTTTAAAGGCTGCTTGACTTCGAATCCCTCTTACTCACCCAGGAAGGTCCTTTGATATGCTCTTTTTTTTTTTTTCTTAAATAAGTCTTTCCAGCTCTGAACACCACACTCTAGATCAAGATGGCATCTCTCACTCCTCCCGATGGCGTCTTCGTCCCCGTGCCAACCTTCTTCAAGGAGAAGGCCGAGGCCGCCTCCCTGCAGCCCGCTGTCGACGTAGCCACTCAAGCCGCGCACAGCGTCCACCTCGCCAAGTCGGGCATCACAGGCCTGGTGCTCCTAGGCTCGACGGGCGAGGCCATCCACATGTCGAGCGCCGAGCGTATTGACCTCATCTTGGGCGTGCGCAAGGGGCTCGATGAGGCAGGATATAAGAACTATCCCATCATGGCGGGCGTGCTCGTCAATAGCGTTGATGAGACACTTGAGTGGCTGCGGGATGCGAACAGGGCGGGGGCTCAGTGGGGCCTTGTACTTGCGCCAGGGTATTTTGGCAGTGCGGCGACGCAGGATAATTTGGTTGAGTGGTTTGCGCTGGTTGCTGACAACAGTCCTCTACCGATTCTACTGTACAATCAACTTTTCAACGAGTGAAGAAAAATGCTGACGATGAAGCAGATATAACTACCCAGGTGTGACGAACAATCTCTTAATCAGCATAGACTCCTACGTTAAGCTAGCACAACACCCTAACATCGTCGGCTGCAAGATGTACATTCCCCTAATGCCAAAATATTTCTCACCCACTCACACTCACAAGGTCCCACGGCAACGTCTCACACCACCTCCAATTATCCCTCCATTCCAAGATCAACCATGCCAAGTTCCGCGTCTTCTCCGGCTTCGGCCAACAACTCGGCCCTATCGTTGTCTTCAACGCCGGCGGCGTCATCGACGGCCTCGCAGCCATCTTCCCCAAGACGGTAGCCCGCCTCTTCTCGCTAGCGGCCAAACGACCACTGGACGAGTCGATTCTGGAGGAGATGGGTAGGCTGCAGTGGAAGGTGTCGACTGCTGAGGAATTCATTGTGAAGCATGGAATCCTTGGTATTCGCGAGGGTATTTTCAAAGTCTTAGGCTTCGGACATCTGTCTGGTGGACGGCTGCCTTTGAGAGGTGCGTTGGCGAAGGGCGCTTATGAGGAGTGGGATGAAGTGCTGGAGCAGATGGCTGAGGAAGAGAACAAGCTGTAACATTGACGCGAAGAGATGACTGTATGATAAAACTGTTAGAACCTTCTTTGACTAGATGACTGTCATATGTTCGAGATGTCGTCCAGGGTGCTCGCCGAGTTTTATTGCTTCTGTCTTGGGATATTCTATCTTAAGGGCTGTCGTATAAGAGGTTAAGCAGTTGGCCTTTTCTTTAAGGATATAGACGGCGCATACAACCAGAGACAAAGTCTGCGGCACACATATCAGGTATACAATACCTTGTTTGATCGTTGGGCTGCCATATTACGATTAGGTACCTTATTGTGAGGCTGCTCTTAGACTTAAGGGTATTCTACGGTAGATTTTAGTTTAACGACCTCAGGGTGATCAGATATCGGATATCCCAGTGTTTGTTGGTTCTTTGCACGCCGCTGTAAGTTGAGCCAGGAAATCACTTCTCTTGATCTCCACGGTGGGGGGCATAAGGTTGCTATAGAATAGATCGGAAAGAAATTTTCCAGCCATACCGTTTGCCACTCAACAACCATTTAGGTAAGACGGCGGTAGACTTGATGGAAGATAGTCTGCTCAAATTTCAATGCCAGTCTGTCGTTTTGAGTTTAATAGAAATATATGAAATGGATTGGCGGCCGCTGTAATTGCACGTATTCATTTTATATTGTACCAAGCAAGCATAAATCTCATTCCGCCATCAAAGCGACCAATTCCTCCTTAGACTATCAAATGCCACCCAGATTGCTAGCAGACGGTCCAGTAAAGGACCCTGCAACGTATTACAAAACTCTGACGTAACAACTCAATGATCCCAGACCGTTCCAGCTTAGTAGACGTAAAAGTTGGTCTCGTAGGGGTTCGCCTCTCGCAACTTCTTGTTCTTGCGTTGCAAGGAAATCCTCATGACCCAGGCGCAGATGATGACACCCAGGGAGAAGACGATTGACGCAACCATGGGCTGGACATACCTGGGCTCGGCGCTCTTGGGCCACAGGTAGGGGGTGTAGACGGAGGCAAGATTTCCTAGGGTGTTGGCCATGGCGATAGCAACAGCCTTCTTCTCATCTGTCTGACCGACAACTGAAGTAGGGGTTAGATATATGTATAATTTTGAGAGGATGTTGACATACCACTAGCTGTCCATCCGAGAATAATGTTGTTGACGCCGTAAGTCGCACCGACGAAGAGCATAATGCCGACGAAACGCGCAGGCACGTTGAGAGTAGCGCAAGAGATAGCAAAACCAGCAATGGCCACCGCCTTGCTGAGAGTGGCGTGCCATGTTCGCTCGTTGAAGCGGCCAGAAGACCATGAGACAGCGATGGAGAGAAAGGCGGCGAAGATGTAGGGAGGGCATGTCAGGACCAACGTGATGGTGGTATTGTAGCCAAGGGTCTTGATGACACTGGGCAGGAAGTTCTTGAATCCGTTGGCCTGTGGCATCTGTTAGCTCGTCATAATTTGCCACCGGTGCATTTGCTACTCACGGAGAGATGCAAGTTATCCATGAGACAGAAGACCCAGGTTCGCCAGTCTGAGGCAGCCTCGCGCAGACCGGTCCAGACACTGGTACCTTCGCGGCGGCCAGTCGTGTCTTGGGCGATGCGGGAGTGGGCGAGTTCACGCTCCTCCTGGGTGAGCCAGCGGGTCTTGAGAGGGCTGTCGGGGAGGACGAAGGCAGCGAGGATGCCAACTGCCACGGAGAAGGCGCCCTGGATTATGAAAAGCCTGTGGGTATAGCATTAGATAGTCTTCGATATCTAGGAAGGCAGCCTTTGGGAAGTTACCATTGCCAGCCATGAAGACCGCGAACACCGTCGAGACCGGAGAAGATTGGCGCGGCGATAAGACCCGAGAAGGAGCTCGCGGCCATGTTTCCAGTGTAGAAGATGGACATGCGGGTGGCTATCTCCTTGCGGTTATAGAACATGGAGATCATGTATAGAGCACCGGGGTAGAAGGGTGCCTCTGTTATGCCAAGCAAGAAGCGACAGGCAAGCATGCTCTCAAAGGTCTTGGCCTTGTATGTGAGGAGCGACAAGACAGACCATGCTAAACAGAAGCCTACATTTGATTCAGGAATTGGTTCAGAGGTGCTTACTAGATGATTGAATGCTTACCAGACATGTACCAGGACGGTCGGACGCGGTTAAGAACCATATTTGAGGGAATCTGGCCGCAGAGATAACCGACAAACAGAATTGACACACAGGTGTTGTACTGGGAGCCCTTGAGGTTGAGATGCTCCTCGAGGCCGTTGAGACGTCCGTTAATCATGGCATTCCGGTCGAGGAAGTTGAAGAAGTACATGAGCCAGAGGATGGGCTCAGTGAGGTTAGCTGTGTTGTCTCTCGTCAATTGACGCGAATGAGAGCGCCTACCATCATGTGGAAGTCCAGCTTCTTGACAAGGGCAATCTCTTTAGGGTCGGTCTTGGCACTGGCGCCAAACTCGTCAACCTTCTCGCCGTTGGCCGGCTTCTGGATATCATCGTGGTCAGGGGCCTCGACGTGTGATATGATGTTCTTGTCGTCGTGCGATATGGTGGTGGTCATGCTTTGCTGGTTGGACATGGTGCTGCTGATGTAGTCCTGGTCCATCGAGCGGGCTGGATGAGGAAGGCGAAGCTGGAGAGACCTCAGAAGACACGATGATACCCCAGGACTTTATATAAAAGGCGGGGGTGGAGTAGCAGAGGACGGAGATGTACAATGTACGAACGGAAGCTGGATGGCGTTTCTGTGGAGTCTACTTGTGGGGATGCGGGGACGCCCAGTCTGGGGAAGGGGAAGTGGTAGCGCTAACGGAGTAGGCCCAAGGGCGGCCCGATGCAAGTCGCAGGGTTTGTCTCACCAATCACAACCAAGGGGGAGTTACGGCCGGCTCGGAAAAGGATGTGCATCTATTAAGGCTTTTCCGAAGGGCAGCTGCTTAGCCGATCCCTTCACCAGCCTCTCGAGGTTAGCCGAAGTTTAATGAGAGACACTTGTTTGCAACAGGATCAAGGAAAAGGACCAGGAATAGCCACGGAATGTAGCCGAGATACGGCCTAGATCGTCGGCAGACAGACGGATGCACCGGTACTGAGTGATGATTTAATAGCACGTGTTGACATGGATTTCACAGAAGTACGGATACGCAGAGAATCGTCACTCTAACTCATTTGTCCGCAAGAATCATGGCTGATACGAGCTTCTTCAACGACAGCCAGGCGCTGGTTCTGGATGCATTGCAGGGCCTCTGCAGAACATCATCTGAACTTGTCCTTAACACAACCACTAAGAGTAAGGCCCATAACCTGACAAATAAATGAAGCTAATGATAGCTGATGTCCCCAACAGCCATCTCCCGCTCGAATCATGATCCCGCAAAGCACGTCACGCTTATCAGCGGAGGCGGGGCAGGCCACGAGCCCGCACATGCAGCTTTTGTTGGACGCGGCATGCTCAGCGCCGCTGTATCGGGCAATGTGTTTGCCTCTCCCGCGGTGTCCCAGATTGTCGAAGCGATACACTCAGTCAGTGGCTCTGCAGGCACGATTCTCATCGTGAAAAACTACACTGGTGATATCTTCCATTTTCATCTCGCGGCGGAGAAGGCTCGTGCGAGATGGGGCCATCGCGTCGAAGTCCTCGTTGTTGGCGATGATGTGGCCGTTGGTCGTCAGCGTGGCGGAAAAGTCGGTCGTCGAGGACTGGCTGGGACGGTCCTAGTTCACAAGATCCTTGGTGCTTTGTCTGCGAAGGGCATGACTATCGATGACCTGCTTGCTGCTGGCAAGCAGGTCGTTGACAACCTCGTGACGTGTGGTGTCTCGCAAGGACATGTGCATATCCCAGGTACTGCTCCGCAGAATGATCCTGTTCAGCTCGAGCTAGGCATGGGCATTCACAATGAGCCTGGCCTCTACGTTTTGCATCCTCGGCCCACACTGGATGCTCTCCTTGATCGTATGCTGGATTTGCTGACACGAACGGATGATGAAGACCGCGGCTTTGTCAATTTTGAGGGAGAGAAGCCAGTCCTACTTTTGAATAACCTCGGCGCCATATCACAGCTAGAGATGAGCGCCATTCTTCACCATGTCGTAGAGAGACTAGGTGAGTGCATATGTATCTGATTTTGTGTGTCGGCTAACAATTTCAGGCAAGCGTGGTCTCCAGTTGATTCGAGTTCTAGTGGGCACCTTCATGACGAGTCTGGATGCTTCGGGGTTCAGCATCACCCTCCTGAAAGCGACGCCTGATATGCTTGAAGCCATTGATGACCCGACAACCGCTGTAGGCTGGCCACGCAGCTTTGCCAATCCGGCTGCCATCAACGGCAAGCAAACTGTCGATTTGAAGCGGGAGACATCACCGAGGCCCTTATTTGACGGCAATGGACCTAAGAGTGAGTGATAGCTGTGGAATATTATGGCGTCGACTGACCCTCTGCAGTTAGCCCGTACAGCTTCACAACAGCCGTGACAGCAGCATGTCAATCCGTTGTCGCTGCCGAGTCCAATATCACACGGAGCGATAGACTAGTAGGAGACGGCGACTGCGGAACAACCCTTTCCCGTGGAGCCAACGCAGTCCTCAAAGCCCTCTCAGGATCTCCATTGACTCCTTCCACCAGCGCAAGTGCAGCAGTGATGCACATCGCAGTCGCGCTAGAGAGCAGCATGGACGGCACATCAGGCGCTCTTTACGAGCTCTTCATCACTGCATTGGCAGCGGCACTTCAGACGATGCCGGAAGAAACTGCGACGCTGGAGACTTGGGCGAAGGCAGCTGATGTTGCTCTAAAGAGGCTTCAGGCCATGACACCTGCGCGCGTTGGCGACAGAACGATCATGGATGCGCTGATTCCTTATGTCGAGGAATTGGCTAAGGGCTGTGTTAAGCAGGCCGTCGAAGCGGCGAGGAAGGGCTGTGAGAGCACCAAGGGTATGGAAGCGAGCTTGGGGAGAGCTGTGTATGTTTCTGGGGAGAATTGGGACAAGGTGGCGGATCCTGGCGCAGAGGGAATTGTCGCTATTGTGGAGGGGCTCGCTCAAGGATTAAGAGAGCTTCCAAAATAGACTGACGATTATAATGGAATAGCTTGGGCTTCAAGCGTCCATGTTCGTTAAAAGTTGAACCGCTTATCCCTATCAAAAGGGACTAGACTAGTGCAGCCTTTAATGAAAACTACCCTAAATAACCTGGCAGCATAACTATGAACTTGAGCGCGAAGAAGAGCTAAGGAACGCTGAGTAAAGTGCCCGCTGTAGTATAACATACATGCATGGTAGGAGAGCGCCGCTGGGATTTTATGCTGCAGACTCTAGACGGGGAGGGAATTCCCGGTGATGACCTCGAAGCCGGGACTTTGAAGCACGGGTTGGAGAGGGATTTGGCGGTCACTCGCCGCAACCAAGACTTCGAGAGCCCGACCAGACGTGGAGTTGAGGAAGATATTTTAATGCGTCTAATCTTCAATATATGTCGGGGTAGGCCTGTTCCCCTCTATACCATTTCCAGACCGCGAGACGACCGCGAGACGACCGCGAGACGACACTTATGCAGATCAGCGTATTGGCATGGGATTGGCCTGTCTCTGCTTATTCGGCACCGGGCGGCATACTCCCAGTATTCACCTTTCTCTAAGGATTATCTGTTTCGCTCCGATGCCTGCTCAGACAAAATCTGTGTTGCCTGAGACGCGGTCGAAAATTTGGCATAGTGCGTCGAGCTCAGGGGCGCAATCCGTGACTGTCAACAACCTAGCCAGTAGAACGGCGTATTTTCCTCTCTTTCCTTCCGAAATTTTCCATTTATTTCGAATTTCGTCCTTTTACATAAGCGTTTTCGTCCTTAAGAAGCTTCTTCTCCCTATTCAGTTGTTCTACATTATTCCCTATGAGAGTCCACTGTGTCTCCCGGCAATCGTCTTCCTTATCATGATGATCCACACGCCGTACATCGGCTCCGGCCC
This sequence comes from Microascus cirrosus, assembly GCA_030271035.1. Taxonomy (NCBI): domain Eukaryota; kingdom Fungi; phylum Ascomycota; class Sordariomycetes; order Microascales; family Microascaceae; genus Microascus; species Microascus cirrosus. The sequence continues at coordinate 22,368 of JAMBUN010000109.1, forward strand.
CTACTGCTACGCATACTGCTTAGCTATGATACTTGGGAAAGACGCTCCATCAACCGCAGTAATCGAGTTTGCGACCTGTAGTGCCTTTGGTATGCAGCTCTATCTCGGGTCTATTCCGTTCTTCGATCCATACGGATGGACGCCGACGGCGAGTTTCGACGCTGCTCTCAAGACAATGGGTTGGCAGTCCGATCTGATAATTGCGAAGGACGAGAACGAAGCTCTAGCGCACCTCATAGAGGAGCTTGCGAAAGGTCCGGTATTCGTCGGCCCTGTGGAGATGGGTTACCTCCATTATCAGCCCAGCATGAACGGGCCAATTGGTGCCGATCATTACGTTGTGATACTCGGTATTAGCAATGACCAGGTCGAGTTGCATGATCCACAAGGGTATCCTTACGCAACGTTACCCGTTCACGACTTCTTGAAGGCGTGGAAAGCGGAGACACTGGAGTATGGCTCTCCATACATGATGAGGACGCGTTTTCAGAAAGTGGAAACGGTCTCAGAAGAGGAGGTAATTCGCAGAACTATCCCCACAGCTGCTGCTTGGCTTTCCATGAAAAACCAACCTACTGGAGCAGCGGGCTCGCTTGGAAATCGCGAAGCGGCGGAACGTCTAGCGGATATGGTCGTGGAGGACTGGAACCGTGAGCTCCGTGACCACCTTGTCCACTTCGCAATCCGAGTTGGTACGCGTCGGAGGGTAGACGCAGCGAATTGCCTGGAGAGGATAGGTTATAGGGACGCTGCGCGGGTGATGGATCGCCAAGCGCAACTTATCGGCTCCTTGCAGTATTCTGTTACCGTTGGTGATGGGCCCAGGGTATCAACTACCCTTCGCGCGTTGGGTGGAACCTACGATGAACTCAGGCTTGCTTTAGTATGAAGCATTGGAAATGCGACTCACTATCGTCTTGGAGGATTCAGGCGTGTCAGTGCAGGATTTATTCACGGCCAAATAGTAGTTGTGGTCTAAATTGTTACTATCAACCATCCCAGTTATTCTTTGTCGAAGGGTTCCATATTCTTCCTCACGCTACAAGAACAGAATGAAATCTTTTGACACTAGAATGGCCAGAAATCGGCTGAAGCGTCTAATATATGCTGTGCATATGTCCCTAATGGAGCTAATGGTTCGGCCTTCATGGACCTTCTCGCGGTGTGCCTCGGTGTTGTGACAAGGTAACTTACAACGTTGACTCCAGAGATTAATCCGCGCAACACAGCAAATCGACGGTTCCTCCAGATTTCGTTCTCAACTAATTAATCCCTTTTCAAGATTGGATTTAACGTTTGTCTAACCAAAATCGTGACTTTCAAAATATCCTCTCCTCACATCACAATCGAACCCAGTCCACCACAAACTCCTGATTTAACTCCACAATGGCCGTTAGCGTCCTCGCTATAACAATATTTTCTGTTGTAGTGAGGCTAGGATTGCCGAATGCGGCGCTCTCGGGCGCATTTAGCCACGTAGTCTGAGTTCCAGCACCGCTTTCAGAGTGGGCGGGTAGCACATCTTCGGGGAGTTGAGGAAATCTCTCGCCCATGTTAGACTGTGATCCGTCGCCGCGATCCCTCGCACGAGATAGTCACGTACATCTCGCACAAGTCACCTCGGCCATGGGCGGAACCGCGTGTACCACGGCTCGGAGAGGCTCTCATTACTTCCTACACAGATGGCGCAGGGACCTGGTAGTCCTCTAATTGGCCGTAAACGTACCGGGGACTGCGTGGAATCCTGCTTGTAAGTGCGTTTTTTCTACGTCTCTGTATTCCCGCCAAGTGTGCAGGGAGGCGGCGTCATGGACCAGTTCTGAGGAAGTCTGGTCTCTTGGTTTGGCCCCCGGGATTGAGGAAGTGGAAGAGTCCGTGATACGGAAATGGCTGGCAGCTTAACACATTCGTTCCTGGAAGCACCCGGCTGGTCTTACCGTATGATTCAGGATGGCGGCAGAGGCTGATGGAGTTTGTACAGAGTGGACCTGAACATGACCGGACTGTACGCTGTTAATTTCGAGGCCATAAAACGCCTGTTCCACAAACTTCGGCACTTCCATCCCTGTATGCCTGAGCTGGAGGGCTAATTATTGCGTGTGGGACCAGAAATGTTGGCGTCGCAGTCCAGAACTGGACCGAGAAGTACTCCGGGAAGCCTGGAGCAATTTGAGAATAAGCGTCGGCCTATGAGTCCATTTCGCCTCCAAACGAGCTCTAAGAGACCTTTCCTTCACGAGAACTCGGGGGAGTGGTGGTCATGTTGTGGGAAGAGCTTCGAGCCACTGGTTGGCATGCCGCGGTAGCTCTAAGACGGGCAACATCAAACTTGCCGATTGTGCAGAAACAACAGAGCACAGAAAGTGGCCGAGATCTAATGAAACGATGGCCCACAGCTTCTATGTGATGATGGGTGCTTTGCGTTCGACAAGAGGCGGATGCCTGACAACTTCTTGCTCGATAAGCATGAACCGTAATTCCTTAACGCCGATGCGAAAAGTTAATATGCATGGGTTGCTTGGCATATGAAAACTACAAACGAAAACGCCAACGACACTAATCCCGAGGGTTGTTTTCTCGAGGCCAGCTCCAATCTCGGCTTGAGTCCTAGACTGACCGAAGACGAGGTAAGAGACAAGGGTAAAGAAGACCGACGTTCGTTCAGCTATCCCGGTTCATATTAGCGCAATGCGTCGCACGCTTAGCACGGGACCTCACAGTAGTTCTGGCGCTGGACATATTAGCGCATGCTATTTCCCGCAAGGCTTAAACCGCGGAGACTCGGACATCGCTGTCCTGTCCTGGAGCAGCGCCACGATACCCTCCACGGTTGTATCTAACAGGTGTGCGAGTGCTCGATAGTGCCCATGAAATCACCCGCCTTTATTACCAGCACCAGTTTCCAGGCAGTGCATGGGCCGGTTCAGCGCACCCGTCTTCCCTTGCAAAATGTGGAAACTATCTAAAATTACATTCAAAATAGCTTAGCCTCACGGCTCTGTCGACTTGAAAACTCCGGAAAGAACCACTCGAATCTTGAGGGTATTCACATTGACGCCTGGTCCTGCGTTGCCTAAACGATGTAGACCCTTGGACGAAATTGCGAGGTTAATCGAGTCTAGATCCAGCCTTCTAAGGTCACTCGGAGGCGCAGCGTGGCGGGGTCGAGCTAGTTCTTGGTGTAACTCTCTTTCTGTGCAGGCACTGCAGTTTGTGTGTGGGACACGCACATAAAGTGCCCGAAGCGGGCGATAGCAGCCAATAAAGTTCGGCAATCTGACATACTGGCATTGGAGCCTGTAATATCACAATGCCAGCCGAGGCCAGGGCCAACCCGATCATATGTATGGAGCCTTCTGCTGCGATGGAACGTAATGCCGCCACATACGTATTAGCGTAGCTTCTGGGAGTATATCTGAATCGACACCCATGTGACATTCAGTGCCATCCTTGCATTGGACGGAGAGGCTGCATTGTAGTATCGATGAGAAAAATTGTGATGATCAGGAACCACCGCTCGAACACATCCGCTGGCTTGGGCAGAACCGGAACGCAAGACAGGTTGGGTTTGCGTTCCGATGTCTCAATTAAATACTGATTGTTTTACGCCCGCTGATCTGTCACCTAAATCGTTTTCCAACCGCACGAACAGGAGGATACCTCAGGTCAGTTGAGGGCTGGCTGAGAGTCCCGGGTGAGTAGGGATCGACATGTAGCCAAGAACAGGGCTCGAGTCAAAATCCGTGTCCGCCCCACCTCTCGTATCAACCGTGTCGAGCCTTGCCATTGTCCCATCCGGCCGCAAACGCTGCGTCCGGAGATCGTCCAAGACTTGCGAAGTTTCGTCGATGACGGGCGGGCAAGCAGAATATCCCCATCGACTAGGCTTGGCGAACATGACTGATGTGCGACTTTCTATGATGGGCCGTTCCCCTCCCTTGTGGCTGCGCCTTCTGCCGAGCAATGAGTAAATCCGCTTCCGGGACATTCGGTTCGATCGTATATATGCGTAAGCCCGGAAAGGAACGCCACTAAGCTTACTTCAAAGTTCAGGGAAGATACCCCGAATTACCTTAGTAGGGAATTTGCGGTCATACAACAAAATACTGTCTCGTAGACTGATACACAAAGGGCGCCGACCTAATACTCGCTCCCCATGACTATCCACTCTGTTACGGACGTTCCATTCAAGTGCAAGCAATTTTGTGTAAGCTTTTTGTATTTGGAACTTCTTTCCATTGCGCACGTAATATCGAGGACGCATTTCAGTTCTGGGATCCCGTTCAGGCATGGCGTTCGCAAAGCCAATACTCAGTACACCATTGCTGATCCCCTGGAGGCATGGCCTCACAGCCCTTTCAAGCCAATACCATTGGCTCAGAATTTCGGGCCTCTACAGCCCCTGACGCTTGGTGCTGCGTAATGTGTCGCCAGTGGTGCCATCCCTGGCCATGGACAGGGAAAGGAGGTCTGCTGAGGGAAGAGTAAGCTCTGTGGAACCGGGTGAAGTATATATACAACGCTACTTCTGGACAATCACTGTTCGAGGGAGATATGATTCCTCTCCGGATAATAGTCCATACATCTTGTGCCTGAGCTTCTTCCAGAGATTCTTTCTCCGTCTAAACCACGCTAAGCTAACGTTCCTGCCCATTCGGAGTTGCGCTGTACCCACAACCTGAAGGTGAATTGAATAACTCACAACGGCTCATCTTACACACGATGTTCTATCCAAGGCTCGGCTTCGCTGCTGTGCTGTCCACACTGTCGTGGCTTCGGCTCTCCACCAGTGCTCCAATTGAAGGAATCGAGGACCAGACCATACAGAATGAGTACGACTTCATCATCTGCGGAGGTATGATCCCATGTATCCTTTGTTTACCACGTCAACTCGGAATACTTACCAGGGACATAGGCGGGACCGCCGGCCTGGTCTTAGGTAACCGCTTGTCGGAGTCAGGCAAGAATCGGGTCATTGTTCTCGAAGCTGGACCGACTCCCGAAGTAGTTGCGGCGTACGAAACGCCGGGAGGCAATCAGCTTCTCGGGGGTGCGTATATCAGACTGGAAATATATAGAAACCCAGCTGACTGATAAGGCTCGGATATTGACTGGAGATATTATACCGGGGCCCAGCAGCACCTTGATGACCGTGTTCTCCCGTACTACCGTGAGTACCACACTGTCGTCCTGGCTGCCAACGATTTCCTTATTTCGCGTCCACGCTGGTATTTCTCAGAGTTCAGTGCTGATTATATGTAGGAGGTCGGGGCCTCGGTGGGAGCAGCGTTACGAATGGCCTCTACTACGGACGAGGCAGCTCAGCGATCTATGACAAGTGGGCTGATCTTGGAAATCCGGGATGGAGCTGGAACGAGACCTACCCACTCTTTATCAAGGTGAGGTGGCCCCACCTACTCCCCTGGCCGCCCCCGGTGATATACGACTCACGTTAAACACTCCTTCCAGGGAACTCACTTTAACCCTCCCGATGCTTCGCGAGGGTTTGACTTGAGCTACAAGACTTGGGACGCCGACGCCTACGCCGATGGACCTCTGGAAATCGGCTTTCAAGGCTATGTACCAGAATCCGGTGTTGGTTTCATCGAAGCATGCGAAGCTGCCAACATCCCAATCGTGAACGATCTTAATAGTGGCGACGGAGTTGGCGTTAAGCAGGGGACTGGTACTCTGGACGCTAAAATCCGAAGGAGTTCGAGTTATGACGCCTACTACAAACCAATCCGTGATAGGCCTAACTTGGATGTTCTTCATCACGCCTCCGTTTCGCATCTGATCTTAGATACAGAGGGCGATAAGCCAAAGGCCACCGGAGTAGGCTTCGTTCATCATCCGAGCGGACTCGCCTACGAGCTCTCGGCGAAGAAGGAAGTTATCGTGAGCATGGGCGCGTTTCACTCTCCACAGCTTCTAATGGTTTCCGTAAGCCTGCCTCTAACCGACACTCAGAGGAGCATGACAAGTTCGCGTAAACTAATGAGGTTTCAAGGGAATTGGCCCATCCGATCAACTCGATAAGTTCGGAATCGAACCCGTCCTGATAAACGAAAACATAGGGCAAAAGTAGGTCGATGGAAAAGTGCTCTACACATTTATAAATTTCTAACGGTTGTTTATCAGTCTCAACGACCACTCCGTCTTTAGTATCATGGCGCGCGCGCAGCCGGAGTCTGTCACTAGTGCGATGTCCGCGAACTTCGGGAACCTCCGGGAGGCTCAGGACGAGTACTACATGAATCTTACTGGACCGTATACTGCACCGTCGGGTATTACAAATGGATTCCAGAGGCTTTCTGAAGAAGAGCTCGAAAGCATTGGCGCCAGTGAGATCGTCAGCCGGGGTCTCGTCAACCAGGCTCACATCGAGTACCTTTATGAGTCAATCTGGTATCCTGGTGGGCCGACGCCTTATTATACGCCAACAGCCGATGAGTCGTATCTCTCGCTTACCGCGTCCAGCCTGGTAGCTCTTTCTCGGGGAAATGTCACCTTGGCGGGATCCAGCATGTCTGCGGCTCCAATCATCAACCCCAATGTAAGAGACCTTCTTCCCTAGCACTTATTCAACCCACATTTTCGCCTGTGCTAGGGACCTAACGGTGTGCTGCAGTACTATGAGCATGAGACAGACCGGGCCATTGCGATCGAGTCGTTTAGGTACCTTCGCAAGATCCTGGCTCACCCTGCTCTCTCTCAATATACCGTCGGCCCGGATAATGGAGAGATTAGCCCCGGGTCATCAGTCTCGGATGACGACGAGGATGCAATCTTCGAGTACGTCAAGTCCAACACAATTCCCAATTGGCATGCGTCCGGAACCAATCAAATGCTTCCCCTCGAGGACGGGGGCGTTGTGGATCCGAGGTTGAGGGTCTTCGGGGTAGATAATCTTCGAGTTGTGGACTGTAGTATTATTCCACTGTTGCCGGATGTTAATATTGTTGGGCCGGTGTATATGATTGCCGAGAAAGGCGCGCAGGTGATTCGAGAGGACTGGGGCGATCTCTGAGCATCTATTAATGGTCGTAGTTATATGATTCGCAGCCAGCGTCTTGTTCCGACGACGGTGCTGCCCGATAATCGAATGTGTATTTTCCGCAATCCAAAATAAAAGATTTGCAATGTAATCTCGCATTCAAAATTTAAAAGACATACAGAAGGAGGCACTAAGCAGAATAGATGCTTTCTAACCTTCCGAAAACTACCTTGAACTACGCCTCTTCTGTGCCCACGGCACCCACCTCTCCTGTATCCGGGATCGGACTCGCGGACGCTGTCCAGATTAGGCCACGACAGGAGATAACAATCGCTCTAGTAATATATTTTTGGGGACTGCACACCTGAGAAACACGGCTCATGGTCCCGGATTCGTTCACGATGTAATATATACAAAGGGCCTATCTACTCTCGTAGGTGTAGTGCATCTTCTGTTTCACTGCCAAAGTCACTCGATATATCACGTCACATCATTCGAGGCGCCGGTTTTTGTTTTCTATATAACGGGTACAAACACAGCCAGCCGATATATCCGAATCAGTTTTACGTAGTGTCAAAGTCAACCACGCTCCGGGATCGACAACTCTGACTCCGAGCCCTGCTGCTTAATTACATGCCACACCATGTCCCGAAGGATTACAAGCCAAACCTTGTCATCCTCTCCTTCTCTGTTTAAGTGAAGGAGTTCCAGCAAATAGGATCTGATCAAGCGTCTAGCCCGATGAAGGATAGACGGGGATAGAGTGAAGCGCTGCAGTAAAGGGGTTTCAGAGAGGCGCAACAGGTCCCAGCGACGTCGCTGCGTCATTACTGTGACCCACTTAATTAGGTATCTACTGGCTCCTTCTTGTTCTTACTCCTTGCTATACAGATATTTACTTTTCTTCAGCTGCCGTAGGGTGTAGCTGATCGCAGCGTGTTACGGTAAATCTGCTAGGCCTTAGCATCCTCCCAAGGGGTCGCCTTTGCCCCTTGGTACCACTCTGTAATTACCTACATTCTACATCTATACCTACTAAGTGCATTTAGGTTAACGAGCACCTTCGTTAAGCTCTCGAGGTACTAAGCCTTGGATTCTAGTAGCTGGTTAGTCTATTCACGTGATAGAGTACGTCAGCATATACTTTACACCTTTATAAAAGAGCATAAAACCTTAGACCCTGATAGTTCTCTCCAGGAGAATAGCAAGCAAGTTCTTTCCCTTCTTTTTTCCTTTGCCTTTGTTCCTTCCCTTAAAAGAGGGCCGCCCCTTTGTCATAGAGACCCACTCTATCTTATTAGCACGCTTCTTCAACTAATAATTCTACAAGCGAGCAGTTAACAGCAACAGGCGACATTACTGGTCGCGCTCATGTCATTTGTAAAACCGCTCTACTTGCATCCCTTTAAATCAGTAGGATTCCCTTCTATCATTCACTAGGCTGGGCACTTATATAGCATGCCCAGCTATAGCGTCACCCCCCAATGATGATAGAAGCCTTAACAGCTGGCACTAAATTGACCTAGGACACCTGACAACTAGCGCCTTTCTTACTATCTAGATATTATTATCTCTTCTTATCCTTCCCCTCTTTATACAGAATATTTACTCTTCTTTAGCTACTGTAGAATATATAGCTAATTACAACAACACTTAGGCGACGATGCGGGTTGCCATGCGCAAGGAATACAGAGGGAGATTTGAATGCGTCCAATCTGGGAAGGTTGAAGTCCTTTGACTCGACAAAGTTGGGCAAGCTGACGTCAGCCCAGCGACCACAGACCTTTTACCCCGCCCTGCAAGGTTAGACTCTTTTTGCTCCAGGGTACCAAGGTCACGTCCTCATCGCTTGTCAATATTTCTAGCCATACGAAGCTTTCTGCCATGGCTCCTATCTCCGACGTGTTAATGAAGCAGGTCGACGAGTATGTTGACTCGCTGGCCCCGCAAATTCAGCCCCGCATCGCAGCCGAGCTTGACGCGTTCCAGAAGAAGACAATCGATGTTCTAGAGACCCAAGTCATCGACGCTTTTCGTTCGCTCTTCGACAGGGATGGGAAGAACTCGAGGGACCCAGCAAGGCGTTCCGGAAGCCCAACCAACGCCGCGCCGGGAGCGTATGGCGTTCAGTCTCTACCATTCGCAGACGAGATTGCCAGCTTGACTCGCAGTTTTAGCAGTCTGACCGACGAAGCCGGCGATGACTTACGAGGCATTTTTGACCTAACCGAAGGTCAGGATGGTCAGGGGGAAGGCAGGTCCCGCGGCGGGGGGTACGCTGACTCCTCTCGAGGGGCCAAAGCCTTCCTATCCGCCGCTGTCAATGCCGTGCAGGACCATCTTGACAAGGGCTCCGGGGGCCAAGGGATCCAGCTCGATGGGATTCTCGGAACAATCAGCGACACAATCAAAGATGCCGCACGCAATCCCGAGGAAAAAGCGCGCCTGATCAGCCCCGAAATCAAAGACAAAGTGGGAGATAAGTTGCGACAACAACACGCCCCGATCGCAGAGCAGTTCACTCGCATTGCCCTGGACCATATCAAGCGCTGGCTCCGTGGAAATACGAGTACCCGGGATATTGGGGACGGCGCGAGGGGCGAAATCGAAAACCAAGTCAAGGACATAGTGAAGGGCGTGGGCAGCTTGCTTGGCAACCTGAAACATGCTACGGAGGGATCTTCGAAGGATCTGGGAGATAAGAACCGTAGCGAAGGCGAGGGAGAAGGCAGTGGAGGCTTCTCCCGGGTTATTAGTGACAAGCTCAGCACTGGTCTTGCCAAGGTGCACCGTGAAGTCCGCATCGAATTCCGCAAGGTTCTCGGCGAGATTGAGAAACAGCTCTTCGAGCTGCTTCCGGACGAGCTTCAGCGTCCGCTAGAGAAGGTTCTTGGCGGAAACCCCTTCGACTCGCAGCTCGATAAGGACCGAAGTTCTCAGGGGGATCGTGACCTTGGGGATGATATCAAGGACAAGCTCCTCACTAAGATTCGCAGCCTCATGAGAAAGGTGCAGGAGACGCTGCGCGAAAGTATCCTCGGCGTGGTAAACGGTGGCCATCGGAAATTCGAGCGGGAGAGCTGGATCTTCGTGCAGACCATTGTCGAGCAGAAGGTACAGAGGTACTTGCCCAAGGTTAAGATCTCTGTGCCTGATGATATTGGTGGTGAGGGCGTTAGTGTTGGGAAGCCGAATTCGAACGCGCAACTCTCTGGTGGGCCCCGGCCTTCCTCTACACCCCACGAGGGCCAATCCCCTCCTCCCGGGTCCCATGGCGACCCTGCGTCTCCTCTATCCTACGGAGGCTATGGAGGGCACACTTCTCCTTCCTCCCATCAAAACGATGGACGGGTACACCACCAGTACTCCGGCCAAGACTCTCAAATGCACCCCCAGCAGGGTAACGATCACTATTCTCCGCAGCATAATCAGCGGGGATCCCAGTCTGATTATTATAGATAGCGCAGGATATATGAGCTTCAGCGGTCCTCCTGCTAAGGAAAGCATCGCTACAAAATGGTTAAATAACTAGACGAAGTGGCTCAGTGCTCGAATGTAGCGATTTGCTGGCGCAGGGTGTCCGACCTGGGTGTGTTAACCGGTATTTACATGGTCCTATGTACACGATATTTTCCAAGCCAAACATCTCCATCTTTTCAGGGTCCCTCCCCCCTGACTCTCACGGGCAACGCCAAGGACGGGAGAATACCATAACATCACCACTACTGAGTTGACTCAAGCTGCAGTGGTCTCTTCCACAGGTGGTTCCTCCGTCGCAGGCTCATCGGAGCATCCTACGCGAGTGGAGCTCACGACAATGTCGTCGTACCAGAATGTGTTGGTATCCCCGCCGTAGGACTCCCAGCCAAAATAGACTCCAGTGATCGAGGGAATAACAGAGCTCCGCTGCCACTGCCCAGCATTAGCATTGCCATCACCCGGCGAACTTGTAAGACCCGCGATGGGCTCGTCATTGAGCCATGTCTCAACGGTACCGTCCGCGCCCAAGTGGTATTCAAAGCATTCCCATGAGCCAGCTGGTAGCGGTGTAGACGCCTCAATTCCTTGGGGGGAAAGGTCCGGAAGCGTGGCATCGTCAGACTCGCGGTTATACATCAGAATCGAGCTCTGGCCACCAATTCGGAGGTGCTTGTTGTCCCCTTGAGCAGAGTCGGGCATGGTGATAAAGGAGACGTGGGCATCGGTGAGGGCGTTGGAAGCTTGGCTACGAAGGGACGATTGTCAGCGACCTCTTAGATAACTTATTTTCTACTGAAAAGAATCTTACAGCCATGTCCGGACGTAAACATCACCGGTGGGAACGTTCGTCGTGCCGAAGAACTTGTGGCCGCAGAAGCCACCTGCACCATCAACCCTCATTGAATTTGAGCCGCTGTGGGCGACCGAGCTATCGAGAGCAACCGCCCCGCCCTGGTCGCAGTCGGGCGCGTATGTTGGCCACGCGGATTCGTCCCATCCCCCTTCGAAATCTTCTGAAACCTGAGCAAGCGAGAGCGGAAGGATCGCTGCGGCCAAAAGGCCCGTCTGACGGAACATACTGTGGGTTAAATTAGTGGACGACACTGGAGGAGGAGATCTGAGAGTGATGAGGAGAGATCTTGCAAGAGGAGTGAACCCATAGCATTAAATAAATATATACGCAAATTCTGAGCATGCTGGCAGTGCCGATTATCCGTCGCTAATTACCATCATGCTCCGCAATCCGGGAATGCGGTCCATGCTTCCTTCCCGGATATCTGTTTCGAATAAACGTAAACGGCCATGCAGGCAGGGGGTAATTGGTGGGAATAGCAAACGCCCCGGGATATTCTTAAGCTTCTCCAGCGCATTATGGCACGTCAGGAACTCCCTAATTATAGATATATCCTAGCATGGTACCTTGATTGCTTTTGCAATGGATATGCAGTCGCGGCAACTAAGCGCATGCGGAATCACCTTCCGCGTATTCTAAGCAAATAAATGAACACCCTTTCAGTTACTATTGTCCAAGAAAGGCTTATTGGATTATTTATTTATATTTTGCTATTAAACCCTACGGAATAGGCAATATATCGTCTACATTAATGACTTGCCCTGTCGCAATTGACCTGTTCGCCGCCATGCCAGTTAAAATAGAAGCTGCACCGTCGACGTGACTTGCTGCTCGCATGAATTTGTCAGACACTGGCTCCCCGAATAGATCGTTCAACAGAACGGTGTCACCGCCGCCATGGGCACCGATACTTTCCCCGAGTTCGACCTCGACGGGCTTCTCAAACAACCGCCTCAGCAGAATAGTTCTGCTTTCTAAGGAACCCTCAAGCGACTGGTCGCCGCCGGAATTGACATAGCTGTTCTCGACCACCTCAACCTCGAGTCTTCCCTGAGTTCCGTTGATGCTCACCCGAAATCCCTCCCAGGGAGCGTATGCGGTCAGACTGTACGTCATGCTGGCGCCACTGCGGTACTTTACCAAGACGTTCATCGTGTCCTCGATGCTGATGCCGTCTCCGAACACGCTCTGGTCACGATAGTAGGCGTCTTCGTGTTCTGCGTCTAAATACATCGCCTTCAAGTTCGGGTTGTCGGCGAGATGCAGAGCAAAAGGGTCTGATTTGGCGGCCTCGCTTCCGTGCGCACGAGTGTAGAACTTAGTTTCCCCTCTGCTTTCCGCGTTCTCGCGGCCGTAGAACTTCAAGTCACCCGTGGCATATACTGTCTGGGGCTTCGACTGCAGCCAGAAATTCACGAGATCGAAGTGGTGTGTCGACTTGTGCACCAGTAGCCCGCCGCTGTTTCGTTTGTCTCGATGCCAACGACGGAAGTAATCCGCCCCATGGCTCGTGTTAAGCATCCACTCGAAGTGAACGCTCGTCACTTTCCCAATTGCGCCGGACTGGATAATTTCAAAGACCTTGGTGTTGTGTGGGGCGTATCGGTAATTGAACGTTACCCGCACCTTTCTCCCTGTCCGCTCCACGGCCGAGAATATCTCCTTGCAGCGAGGCGGGTCAATAGTCATGGGCTTCTCGGTGATGACGTTGCATCCTAGTTCCAAAGCCCGAACAATGTAGATGTTGTGCGTACGATCGATGGTTGTCACGATCACCTCGTCTGGTGTTGTGTCTTGGATCATGGCGTCGAAGTCGGCGGCTTTATAAGTCGGCACTTCACCATGCCCCAAGGCGACGAGCTTTGCGTTCGCGACGTTCATTCGTGTCTGGTTCGTGTCACAGAGAGCGACAATGCGGGATGTTGCAGAGTAGTCCTGGGCGATGGCAGTGTAAAAGAAGCTGGAGCGGCCTCCTATGCCGACCAAGGCATATTTCTTTTTGGCAATACCGCTCGTCGCCATCTTGTTGTTCCGGGGCGCGACTGACTTGAGAATGTGCAAAAGGGAGAGGAAATACGGTGACAATCCCAAGAAGTATCCTGGGAAACTGCGATTCTCAGTAACCCCCCTAGAGCATTGAGCAAAAGAAAAAAGGATTCCGAGGGTGTATTGGGAATTAAAAGGGCCTCGACAGTAGCTGCAAAATCATGTGAAGGCGGGCTTGCTAGCTCGATAAGGCATCGATTGTTGTTGGAGCAGAATGATCCCGGGCCACACTGTCCCGGAGCCCGAGGGAAGCCTTCACAAGCGGGGTTCGGCCTTTTATCCGGGCAAGGGACACTCTTTAACCGTGTAGGTCTCCAGCGGCAGTTCACAGCCCACTGTCGGTGGCCAAGTGGATTTTAGCCAGCGAACCAGCGCAGAAGGCAGACGGAGCGTTGTCGCTTGGCCAATCCAATGGAAGAAGCCAACAAACGATCCCTGCCGTTCACAGAAGCAGGCTCAAGCATGGTTCCTTGCCTGACCGATGAGTCCACCAATTAAACTCCACCCTTTGCCTTTGCTCCACATGATCCCCGCGTGGCTCCCAAGTCATTCCCCGCTTTTCCCCATGGATCCCCGCCTTGGGCGTGCTAGGGGGTGTCCCGTGCGGTGCAATGTCCGGTTGTTGCTGTTAGTCGGCATTGGTTCCTTGCCCTCCGCCTCGGACGGCGCGTTCTATCCCACACCATTCGCTGTCCTCGTCGGTACAGTCAGGGCCGAGAAGGAACCCGCTCCTTGGTATTCAGCCAGATATCTAGCCTCACTGGACGCTGAACCTTCCTGCTCTAACTTGTGGGGGTCTGGCCATCCTTTGAAAATACCCCTTTTGTCCGTTTATCACCTTCAAATTACTACTAACCGTCCTCAAGATCTCTCTCGGTTCGCTTCCACTTATCGTTCTAGGCTCTACGATTTCAGCACCTCAAGCCATGTCCGCCCCCTCTGCAGACGAGAAGAGGGCCGACAATCAAGCTATCGCTGCACCTACCGCGGAGCAGCGTGAAAGTCGAAACTTGATACAAGAGAAGGCAGCTGAATTCCTCGCAGCCCATGGCCATGTCACCTATACATATGACGAAGAGAAACGAGTCCTCAAGAAGATTAACTGGCGTGTTCTTCCAATTCTTCTTGGGTCGTATTTCTTCCAGCAGTTGGACAAAAGCTCATTGAGGTAGGTATCTTACCATAGGTGATGCTCTTTATCTATCCACGATATTATACGCTAATCCTAATATCCCGCAGCTACGTGTCTATTTTCGGGATAATCGAGGATGCCAAGCTCGAAGACCTGCAGTATTCCTGGCTCGGGTCTATCTTGTATTTCGCCCAGCTTGTCTTCCAGCCCCTTGCCGCCTACATTCTCGTTAAGCTCCCTTATGGCAAGGTAATCGCCGGGGCTGTCTTCCTCTGGGGCGTTTCTCAGTCTATTATGTCGGCGTGCACCGACTTCCCCTCTCTCCTCGGGCTCCGCTTTTGCCTTGGGACGTTCGAGGCAATGATTGCCCCATCTTGTGTCGCGGTCACCACCATGTGGTGGCGCCGCAGCGAGCAAACATTGGTGACCAGCACCTGGAACGCAATGAACGGCGTCACTTTCATCGTCGGAAGTCTCGTTACTTACGGGCTTGGACACATCCCCTCAGACCGCATGTACAAGTATCAGATAATTTTCCTGTTCTGCGGTCTGTTAACAGTCGTTTGGTCTGTTATTGTCTTGCTCCTTATGCCCGATAGTCCTATGGAGACGAAGTACATGAGTGAGCGGGAGAAGTTGATTGCGGTCGAGCGGCTCCGAGCGAACCAAACGGGTGTTGCGTCTCGCAAGTGGCGATGGGACCACTTATGGGAAACTCTGTTGGACTTGAAGACCTGGCTCTGGTTCATTTTGATTGTTGCAATCTCGTGAGTTGTCCTACATCCTGTCCTCCCACCATGTAACGGCAGCCTGTGCTGCCTTATAAAAAGCGAAGTCTGACTCGAAACAGGATAGCGAGCGGTGGCATAGGGACTTTTGGTAATCTCATTGTCAAATCATTCGGCTACGATGAGTTCCAAACGATTCTGTTCAACATTCCTTTCGGTGTTATCCAGGTCGTCGCCATCATGTCAACTGGCTGGCTTGCCACTAAGTTCCAGCGCAAGGGTCTTACCATCGCCTGCATTAGCGTCCTTCCAACTGTCGGCACCATTCTGATGCTTACTGTTCCTCGGGACCAGAAAGGGGTCCTTCTATTCGGCTACTACCTCGTCTCGTGCCTCGCCGCCGTGACACCCCTCGTGTATACTTGGCAGGCCCAGAACACTGCTGGCGACACGAAGAAGAAGACAACCTCTGCAATGGTATTTATTGGCATGTGTACCGGCAACATTATCGGCCCCCTCCTGTACTCGCCAGATGACAAACCCCTCTATCGACCTGGCCTGATCTCGAATCTGGTTATGTTCGTGCTCGTTGGAATTCTCGGCCTTGTCATACCACTCTACTTGATGTACCTGAACAGGAGCCATGCAAAGCGCCGAGAAGAACTCGGGAAGAACACGGCTATTGTCGATGAGTCAATGATGCGCGGCGACACGGCAGAGGCCTCGAAAGCTGTTGATGTAGAGGACGAACATCGACAGTCAAATGGCAGGTCATTGGAGGAGGATAACGGGCTGCAGGATATGACGGATTTGAAAAACGAGGACTTTATTTATGTCTACTAGCATTGGATTCTCTCCCCACACCCCCACCACGTTTCATCTCTGGACTAAACATATTCTTTACATAAACTTTTACAAGCGCTTCGCTTCTTAGTAAGAGTATCATATGGAATAGTTGGATATGCGAGATGAAAACGCTTTCGCTTTAGCTCTACTAACCATACTGTCTGCAAAATAAAAACTAAGGCGGAGAGACAACGGGTACGCTGTGTAATAATGTTCCATCGGCCTTATTGGGCTCCTAGTAGACGCATTACGTCCTTAAGTAGCACAGCTTACGACAGCTAACGCGCCACATGTAACGACGGGCATTGGTCATATGCTTCTACTATCATCTTCTATTTATTATCCTGGCCTCAGGGACATTAATCCGCGTCTCGCAATGTCCCTCATACACATAAGCGCTATCTCTAGCTACCGCGGCTACAGTCTCCTTAGCGAAACGTTAACTGTTCTCTGCGGTTGGTTATAACTCCCGCCAGTATTATATGACAAACATGAGGTCCTTAATCTATTATTTTCTCCTATTGTCCCAAGTGATTCTAGCCCTCGATCCAAGTAAGGGATCGCCGTTAGAGAAGCGGACAGGAAATAATAGTCTTCCGGCCCCAAGCGGTATCTATGGTCTTGCCCCTTCTACGACATGGCTAACAAGGCCTAGTATCTGCATCTCGTGCCTCTGGTGACTACCCAAAGTACACATATGAGGAATTATGGGAGTTGGAGACCAAGTTCTGGGAGGCATTCAAATACCCTGCCAATGTCAAAGAAGCGCAGTCTATCAACTCAACCTTGTTTGCCAAGGACGTATGTGTTAGTGTGAACTGGCAAAGAACTCGACTAATGCATCTTAGATTCAAGGCCGCGTTGATATTACCCGCAATTTTATTGGGCAGGAGCTTAATACCGAGTATCTATTCGGCCTCTTCACGGACCCTAGCTCAGTTACCCTCGTCAATCTCCCGATATCTTACGAAATTGTGCATTTCGCAGCGAACGACTATATTGCTGCTGCTAGCACGGTCGTGACATTTACATCCACGCTCCTGGAAACGGAGATACCGATCACCATCGACACATTCATCGCATGGGATGACGAAGGACGAGTGCTTCAATACGACGCCACCTTTAGATGGTTCAACTTTCTGCTGAATACCTTTGTCATCAAAGCCGCAGAAAAGCTCGGTGTTTCATCCCTGGAGGAAGCAGTGGCCGCCCTTTCAGTTATTCTCGCGAAGAGTATATGCCAAATCCATGACGAGCACTGCACTGGACAGAACCAGCAGTACGATGATAATGCCGCTTGCCTTAGGTTCCTTACCAAAGGTCTCCGATTTGGCCAAGATTACGAACTGGGACAGGATACATTGCTTTGTCGGTCCATTCACCAGCAAATGGTGCAGTACCGGCCGGATGTTCATTGTCCCCATATTGGACCAACGGGAGGTGGCATGTGTGTTGACGACCAAACATATGACCAGAAGGTTTTGGAGAATTACTTTACGCTCGCTCCTTTTGTTATTAAACCTTGAACATCTTACAACCCAAGGGATATCTCTCTTAGTAATACAGCACCGGTTGCCTCACCAAATTATCAGCGGCTTCTAGTGTGTGAGCTAGCCCGGATTAGCCGGATAACTTGGGAGATTAAGTAATTGCTCCTGGAAGTGATGTAGGAGTTAGATGGGAAACGTTCGAAAGCTGTTATCTCCAAATTAGATTGAATTCTGTGCGCCGATCACCTGATGTCTGACCTGGTAGTCCTATAGCGACGTGTAGAAATGGCCATTCCATTCGAACAATCCGTTTCAATGTGGACACGCGTTGCCAAGGCACGTGTCGTGTTGTTCTGCGGTAATCCTACTTTCCTCTTGTTTTGAATCGGTATCCTCCCTCATGACATCATTCAGCATCTCCGCGCTTTCAACGAGGAACAAGCAAGCTGCCCGCGAAATTTAGACGGAGTCGTGAAGTCAACTGGTGCGCGATAGATGACGCCAGGCTGCGAGGAGCTAAGGTATGGCTAGAAGCGTCTGTCGGGTTCATAGTTTTGTGGCTTATCCTACAGGACATGTTGCACGAAGGCTGCCAACACCGTCGCACTCCCGAGGGTTCGATGGACGTCCTTAGACGCCGTGGTGGGTTATTTGTTGCTTCTGTGGTAATGAACGGCGCAATCTCCACAGCCGTCGCCCCGATATGTATGCACCTTCACGTAATCCAATTCGTATGTTAGATGGAGGTCATGCTGGGTTAGTCACGAAATGCAAAATAACACATCTCGAGCTCCCTCGGGAGATTCACAAGAGCTACCACGGGCGGCTATATCGGATCTGTCAGGTATGTAGGGATTGTCTTGCGTTAGTTCCACTCTTTCTTGGATTTAAATCATAGGCCCTCGCGGAAGAGGTAGATGCCAGCCTTACTCTGGCTCGAGGACTCCTTGGTGGGAAATTATACGGTGACCTAGCCGACACACCATCTGTATTAACATCCGTCACCCCTCAATCGCCACCCCAAAGTCCAACCACCAAAAAACAAGGCCCCCTTTCAACCAGAATTTTCACCCCTTTGTGATCCTACAATAATACAGTCCTCTAGTGTGAGGTGGACCGAACGGCCTGCGAAAGGTCGATAGACAGGGATCCTGCAGGATCCACAAAAGCAGATTCACATCGTCAGGAGCACATGCTCTCAGAATATGTACGATAATCATGGTCAGAGACGGAGCGGAGCCCAGGGGTTATAAGTGTCTTCGTTCCCCGAATGGGGAAGAAGACAAGTGGAAGTTTCATAATCAACCACACGATCGGAATTCAGCGTATACGTGATTCTTACGCGCATCAGCCTTACAACAGTATCTCGGATACCCTTCCCCCTTAAGAGTTGTAATGGCGGTGAGGGCTGTTTCTTAGGGTGGCGGTTAAGGGGGGTGGCGAGGGACGTTACCGCAACTCAAGTCAAGAATTCAATGCTTTGCAGTCACCAACAACGCCGAGGTTTGCACGTCCAGTGACGTAAGAATTATATATGCGAAATATTACCTCCTCTTCCGGCGTTTCCGACTTCTCCGACTTATCCCACTCGTCCATTTGTAGCCCACATTGATCCATTCCACCGGCAATGGACAACCTGGCAACGGCCGTCCAGTCGCAGGGGCGACATGTAGACCGAGTCAATCCCAAGAAACTCAGCTTCCCAGTATTTTCCGTGGCTCCGTATTGATAGAGAAGCGACCGGATATGTATATTTTCTACGCATTATAGGACAAAGGGAAGTAACGTTAGTACAGGGCTACGTCAGCAGGTAATGATGCTGAAGACTATTTGTGTTTCGTTATAAAGTTTATATCTCCTAGCGTCATGCTGCCTCCCTCCAGTCGCCCGAGAAATAGAATTGTGGCCATGACGACTGGCCGCGAAAAACGGTGTTTACAGGATTATTCTGAGCTGTTATTCAACATTATGTCTACGTTCCTCCACAAGCGTAAAAAAGGCCTCGCAAAAGACGATATCGAAGCTCACCCCACTAGTAGCCACCACTCTGGTGATGGCTCTCCCTCAGGGTATTCGGATATCGGCGAGTATCCCGCCCTGGATCGATACATCAGTATTTACCGCGAAGAGACTGGTGCGGAGGGCCAAGGGAAGGTTCAGGCCCGAGGGACAGGTCCAAAATGGTGGCAGTTCTGGGAAAGTCCGGGGGAGGACAAACAAGTGTGGGCAGATCGAGCGGGAGAAGTACCGGATACTTGGCTGACAACGGACATTACCTGTGGCATCTCTCAATCCACTGCTGGGGAGAGAAGGAAAATAGTCGGGTGGAACGAATTGACGACAGAAAAGAAGAACATATTCTTTAAACTCATAACGTACTTCATGGGACCAATCCTCTATGGTAAAGCACCCCTGATACGTATGCTTGCGATATTAACATAGCTAATTGGGAGACTAGTGATGGAGGTAGCTGCCCTGTTGGCCGCCGGTCTAGACGACTGGATTGATTTTGGGGTAATACTGGCTATTCTCCTGCTCAACGCTTCTGTCGGATTTTATCAGGAGAAACGGGCGGCAGACGTGGTTGCAAGCCTTAAGGGCGACATCGCCTTGCGCTGCACTGTTGTAAGGGATGGGACCGAGAAGAGCATCCTGGCTCGGGAGCTCGTGCCGGGTGACATTGTACGCCTTATACTCTCTGATACATTGACATGATTCCGCGAGCATTCTCTAACACGTGTCTTATTAGATTATTATCCAAGAGGGTGATACCGTGCCTGGTGATGCGCGTCTCATCTGCGATTACAACCACCCAGAAGACTTCGAAGCCTACAAACGGCTTATTGCAGAAGATTCTTTTGGAGACAACGCAGACCGAGATAATGAGGGGCATGAGGACGAAAGATACTCGGAAAAGGCCTTCAGAAAAGGTAGTCAATCAGCTGAGCGAACAGATGTTCGATCCCGACCAATCATTGCCACAGACCAATCAGCCATCACTGGTGAGTCTCTGGCGGTGGACAAGTACGTTAGGGACATTGCGTACTACACAACAGGGTGCAAGCGTGGCAAGGCTTACGCTATTGTTGTCACACCTGCAAGACAATCCTTTGTTGGGCGCACGGCAGAGCTGGTTCAAGAGGCAAAGGACCAGGGTCACTTCAAGGCTGTCATGGATAGCATTGGCACTGTTCTCCTAGTGTTGGTGCTGTTCTGGATCCTGGCAGCCTGGATTGGCGGCTTCTACCACAACCTAGGGATTGCGCTTCCTGACTCGCAGAACCTGCTGCATTATGCACTTGTACTGCTTATCATCGGTGTCCCGGTTGGTTTGCCCGTTGTCACCACAACCACACTTGCTGTTGGAGCTGCGTACCTTGCAAAGCAAAAGGCCATTGTGCAGAAGCTTACTGCAATTGAGTCACTGGCGGTAATTTATACCAGGATGTGTGGAGTCTCCCTACACAAAGCTGACGTGGGATAGGGAGTCGACATTTTGTGCTCGGACAAGACTGGCACACTAACGGCCAATAAGCTGAGCATCCGCGAACCATATGTATGCGAGGGCCAAGATGTCAACTGGATGATGGCCGTCGCGGCGCTCGCATCCTCGCATAATATCAAGACTTTGGACCCCATCGACAAGGTCACGATCTTAACGCTCAAACGGTACCCGATGGCTCGTAAATTACTTCAGCAAGGGTGGGAGACAGAAACTTTCTCCCCCTTTGACGCAGTTTCAAAGCGAATTACATCCCAGTGTCGACTTAGAGACGACACTTACACCTGCGCCAAGGGCGCCCCGAAGGCCATACTTAGGTTAGCCGATCCACCTCCAGGGGTAACTGACTCGTACAAAGAGAAGGTCCAGGAATTCGCCCGACGCGGGTTCCGCTCTCTTGGGGTTGCAGTAAAGAAGAATGACGAGGATTGGACTATTCTAGGACTCCTATCGATGTTTGACCCGCCTCGCGAGGACACCGCTCAGACAATTGTTGAAGCCGGCCAGCTTGGTGTGCCAGTTAAGATGTTGACTGGAGACGCTATCGCCATTGCGAAAGAGACATGCAAAATGCTTTCCCTTGGCACTAAGGTTTACAATTCCGAGAAGCTCATCCGAGGAGACCTGGCAGGCAGCGTCCAGCGTGACCTTGTGGAGCGTGCAGATGGTTTTGCAGAGGTCTTCCCCGAACACAAGTATGTTGTGATCGAAATGCTCCAAGAACGCGGCCATCTCACAGCTATGACTGGAGACGGTGTCAACGACGCACCGTCGCTCAAGAAGGCAGACTGTGGAATCGCAGTTGAGGGAGCAACGGAGGCTGCACAAGCTGCTGCCGACATTGTCTTCCTGGCTCCTGGCCTAAGCACTATCGTCTTAGCGATCAAGACGTCCCGCCAGATATTCCAGCGCATGAAAGCGTACGTGCAATACCGCATAGCCCTGTGCCTACACCTTGAAGTTTACTTGACTCTCTCGATGATCATCATCAACGAGACTATCACAGTCGACTTGGTCGTCTTTCTCGCCTTATTTGCCGACCTCGCCACAATTGCTGTGGCCTACGACAACGCCCATTATGAGCCGCGTCCCGTCGAGTGGCAACTTCCCAAGACATGGGTGATCAGCGTTGTCTTGGGGATCCTCCTTGCGGTGGGAACCTGGATCCTCCGTGGCACCATGTACTTGCCCGGTGGCGGCGTCGTGCAAAACTTCGGTGCTGTTCAAGGAATCATCTTCCTCGAAGTTGCGCTCACGGAAAGCTGGCTCATTTTCGTGACGCGAGGTGCCAAGAGATGGCCATCTTTCCAGTTGGTGGCTGCAATCTTTGCAGTAGACGTTATAGCCACGCTCTTCTGCTTGTTCGGCTGGCTTACCGGGAGAGCCCAGGTTAATGTCCCTCTAGACGTCTGGCATCAGAGGGCCGACGGATGGACGGATGTGGTCACCGTGGTGGTCATATGGCTCTACTCCTTTGGAGTTACAGTTGTCACTGCAACTGTATACTTGATTCTTAGCCGAGTCGCCTGGTTAAACGATCTTGGCAGGAAGGACCGCAGCAAGAGGGATACGGTGGTTGAAAACATGCTTGGGCATCTCCAAAAGCTGGCTTTGGAGCACGAAAAGGACGGTAGGAACAGATATATCTTGGTTGATAAGGCTGCGGAAGAAGAGGAAGTGTAGGATTGCCTTCGTTTAAATCTCAGTAGGAACGATATATTTTTGGTCGGAAAAGGGGCTGGAACGGGAGGAGCCGGAGAAATATCGACCAGAGTAGAATGGAAAATGTATAACATGGTATCGTCCATCAAAACTACCTTACGGATGGAGAACCTCTGGACTCCGATGTAACTTTGATACTCTTCGAGATATCCATCCCATCCGTGCGCTGCGGGGTAGAGAGGAATAGAAGCTCCATAGCATTCGAAAACTTAGGACCAGCCACAGTGGATGACCCGCTGAGGGCCGGCGTTCCAGCCGATAAAAGGACCTCTCAATCTCACATCATCAACACCAGTAATCCGATATCACTCACAATGGCGCATGCCTAGTGAGCTTTAGCGTCCATACGTGGGGAGACGAGGGGCCAGTGGGACCCGGTGAGGAAAGGTCGGAAGACTGAGCTAACCTGGAAAGCAATCCGGCGCAGGATGCTCCGCACTTTAAGCGGCATATTGTTGGGGTTGCGCCGAATATATCCCCAAAAAGTATCACCGGAGCCTTGGCTCCGAGCTCGCACTGTCGTTGCGCGACGACACATGGGTCCTCCGCCAACCGTGGCGGGAAAGTGTCCAGCAAGGACGATCAATAAAAAGAGAGCACCCCGCAATCAGCAACGAATAAGAATCGCCAAGAAAACCCAGTGAATATGGGGTGCAGGGCGGGGGAGATACGTGGGGGTTTCAGAAGAGGGCCGGTTCGGAGCTGCGCTTGGCATTCTCGGAGGCGCTCCAACCAGGGGGCCGCCGCTGTCACCTTCTGGTCTGATATGCTTCAAATGATGCTACGACAGGCGATGTGTAATGGGACGAACTGGAAATAGGACTGAACAAGAGAGCCCGACCCCATGTTTTCCCCCACGTAACGCTAATGCGCCAAGCTACATTGGGGTGCATGCTTCAGGCGAGCTGAAGGATTTGGAACACGGCTTCCTGGATCATATCCAACAATCAGATCAGCGCAATATAAGTATCCATATTTAAATTACCTCCCCAAAGTAAGCCCGTGTAAGTTCACCTCTCTTTCATACACGTCCCATCCGCGCCATCTCAAGACCTCGGAGAATCTCTCAGCTTCCTGGTTAATGGCCCAACTCTACCTCTCAAGGATCCAATATCTACAACGTTCATCCAGATATAATAATGGCGTCTGAAAAAACGGTCGAGGCCTCACCCGCGAGGAATCCCGCTCCAGCGGTAACCGACACCGAGCCCATCAGCGATGGGGACGTCAAAGAAGTCAAGGTCCTGTCTGTTGAATTAGCGGATGCCGTGGCCAAGGACAAGCCGAACTATAGATCTCGCGCACAGATAAGCCTGTATCTATTCATGCTTCTTAATACCCTGAGTTAGTATTTCTGCCCTCTACGTACCAGCAACGCACACAACGGACATGCCTCGCTGTATCACTGCTAACGAATGCCTCATCTTACAGACTGTGTTATGAATGGCTATGACGGTTCAGTGATGAGTTCTATCAATGCAATGGACCAGTGGCACGACTTCTTCGAGGTTGGCATGACAGGGCCCACCATTGGCCTCGTCATGGCCATCTACACGGCCGGTCAGGTCTGCGGCAGTGCCATTGCCGGTATTGTCATCGACGGCCTCGGACGCAGGTCTGGAATGTTCACTGGCTCTTGCTTCATTATCGTCGGGTCTGTCGTCCAGGCTACCAGCCAGAACCTCCCTGCATTTATTATCGGGCGATTTATTGTCGGCTTCGGCGTCCCGCTGTGCACCATGGGGGCCATCACGCACGTCGTCGAGCTGGCGTACCCAACCTGGCGGGGTTTTGCGGGAGGCGCTTATAACGTGTTGGGATGGTACATCGGTTCACTCACCGCCAGCTGGTCATGTTACGGCACGGGGAATATCAACAGCAATTGGTCCTGGCGCATTCCCTACATAATCCAGGTCGTTCCCGCTGTTATCATCGCTTCCGTGGTCTGGTTCGTTCCCGAGAGCCCGCGTTGGCTATTCGCGAAGGGAAAAGACGACCTCGCCAAAAAGCTTCTGATTAAGTACCATGGAGAGGGGAACCCCGAGTCTGCCGTGGTGAAGCTCGAGTGCGACGAGATAAAGCAGTCCCTGGAGGCCGAGGCTGAGTTGACTCAGGGTAAATGGTGGGACTACTCTATCCTTGTGAAGACTCGCGCCGCACGCTACCGTATGTGGATCCTCGTCCTCGTTACCATATTCGCCCAGTTCACTGGGGGCGGCGTTATCTCATACTACCTGCCCACCATTCTTGACTCGGTTGGTATTACATCATCGTCTCAGCAGCTTCTCATGAACGCCCTCAACAACGTCTTCTCCTTCTGCGGTGGCATTGTCGGTACCTTCTTTGTCGATAAGGCAGGTCGGCGCCCCATGCTTCTCTGGGGCGTCTTCCTCTCTGGTCTAGTTTACATCCCGATCAACGTTCTCGCCGGGCTAGCCGACGGCCACATTGAGCAGGGGCCCGGATACGCCTTTATCGCCATGATGTTTTCCTACGGCATTGTTATGTCCTTTACGTGGACTCCTCTTCAAGCCCTCTACCCGGCTGAGATTTTGAACACGGACATCCGCGCCAAGGGCCTGGCTGCCGACAAGACGGTTGCTGGTCTCGCCAGCTTCGTCAATTTGTACGCCACCCCCATTGGCCTGGAAAACATTGGCTGGAAGATGTACACCGTCTTCCTCGCGCTCCACTGCCTCCACTGGGTGCTGATGTATTTTGTGACGGTTGAGACCAAGGGACGGTCTCTAGAGGAGCTTGAACAGATTTTTGAGGATCCACACCCGGTTAAGCGGAGCAAACAAATTCGCCATGTTGTTATTCGCGATGGTGTTGGTGTCAAGGCTACCGACGCGAGTTAAAGGTTACATGATTGTATGTCTGCCTGCCTCCTTGTACATCTGATGGCGCTTTTACTCCGCAAGGCACGTGTGCCATGTCTTGGGGGATATGGGGTGCGTTGCAGTTCTCAATAAAGCAGGGCTCAGCTGTGTGTACTTCTTCTCTATAATAATAATGACTAGCTTTCTTGCTGCAGCATTTGATCTTCATTTGCAATGCTGACAAGCGGGAAGATCGACTGTTGAGGAGTATGGGGCAGGAGGAAGGACGGTCCAGTTAAACACGCAGTGTCTGCAGCTATGTATAAAGTGGGAGCTAGGGTTAGAGATTGACGACTAGTCCGTAGGCTCGACGACATGCAATTGACAATGAATATAGGTACACCGGTCTTTCTTGACGATCGAGGTTTCTAGTGGGTCTTGTCCTCTGTGAAAGTCTGGAGAACCCCGCAGGATCGACAAGCGGAGCGATCCGGTGGCTTCGGGCAGCCAATTGCGGATGGCGCCCCCGCCGGATGGGCGGTTAATGGAGGCACCATTCCACGATGGGCCAACTCCCACGCGCATACTTTCGGCTGACTGCTCGTGGTTAAGCCTTGGCGGCAGCGGAGACACAGCCTCGCCTTGAGATTTCCCAAAGCGTAAAGAGACATCGACTGATGAGGAAGGTCTTTTCCTTGACCTGACCGGGTGCGGGTTTACCGGTGTCAGCCCAATTTACGTACGCAAAGGCCATTAACCTCGTGAGGAATTGATTGGGGTGGAGAAGGCTTGCAAACAATGAATGCCTTGAACCGTGGAAACGAACAATAATTTCTTTCCCATGGTACAAGGCTGTCAACCCTCGATTCTTTACCCGTCCCGCCGAAATATACAAAACGTATCGTTTAGGGTGACTTTTCAAGAATCGCTTGCCTTCCCACCAGTGCACCAGGCAGGTTTCCATTTTCGGCAATTCCGGGTGAATGATGATGTGAGCGGCCTCAGAATTGCGTGCCGATCCTCCGCTGCTTGGAGAGGGGGTGAAGCGTCGCACTGCGTGCAAGCCAAGGCCGTCTTAATCGATTTTTCGGCGCGCTGGCTCACGCTTGTTTCCATAACCCCGTCGGTGAGCTTCAGAGCGAAGTCGCGTGTAGCTTGGAACTGGTGACGACGGCGCCCGGGAATTGAATTATCCATGTACAGTCCATGGAATGAGTGATGTGATATTGAGCCTGAGGGAGCTAGCTGCACTGATAAGCATCACGCAGCCCCCCAGCCTCGCCATTTTGCCAAGATGCTCACCCACCATTTGCCATGGCCCTTGTAAACCGTGCAAGTTAACTTGTAATTACATTGGCCGTTGTATTGGAAGTGCACCGCTCCGTCGTTCAACCCTTACCACCTCCCCCTACCTGGCCCTCAAGACGAATAAGCTTCGACGTTATCATCCAGTACCCGCCGTTATGGAAGCTTGGGTTCTGTTTTATTGGTCCTCCCTCAGACCCCGCCTTTGAAGGTCTCGGCACAGAAAGCGCTACGACAGATCGGGAAGGTCTCAAATATCGCTTCAACAAGGCAACGAAGTTTGGCGATCAGCACCGGATACAGTCTTACCGCTGCGGGTCTGAACGGCATTTGGGAACGCATTTATAGTTCCCGTTATCTTCTGCGTCGATCATTGTTCGTAGCGTTCCTTCCCTCCCACCTCACCGGCCACACATCTCCCTATTGCTTTTTCACGAGGGGGGAGCTTAATATCGACCTTTATTAATATCACCTATCGACATTACCGTGGCGCGGTATCCACAATGCGCGCAACACACATCTACCTCGCTGCCCTGCTTGCTACCGGCGCAACGCCTTGCCAGCGTGACTTGAACGTTGTCAAGCGCCATACACACCGCCCTCGGGTCACCAAGCGCAACGACAATTGGCCGCCTGTGCTTACCGAGCATGAGACCCTTCTCGTTAACAGCTTCGACAATGTCACTATTGGAGAGTGGAGCAAGTATTACGGCTATGAGGTGAAGCTCGCCGGCTACGGCAGAGAGGCTGCAGAGTGGACCAACGATCGCTTCAATGAAAACGGCTTCGAGAGCCATCTCACCGAGTACCATGCCTACTTTAGATATCCCGTCAGTGCCTCGCTGCACTTCACCGGCGAAGACGGCGAGACTTCGGAGGTGAACCTCAAGGAGGATGTCCTTGAAGAGGACGAGGTCACTGGGTTCGATGGTATTTCTCAGCAAACGTGGCTGGGCTATTCGCCGAGCGGAACGGCAGATGCGGAATATTTCTACGCAGGGTGAGTTGGTTCCCCATCTTTAACAACCTAGGGGCTCACAGACTAAACGAGTCCAGCCGTGGCACCCGTGAAGACTTTCAGGCCCTCGTCGACCAGGGGGTGGAAGTCGAAGGGAAGATCGCCTTGATCCGTTATGGCGGCCTGTTCCGCGGTCTCAAGGTGAAAAACGCACAGGACCACGGCGCTGTCGGAGCGGTTCTCTTCCTAGACCCCGGCGATGATGGAGAGGTCACGACCGCCAATGGCTACAAGGCCTACCCTGACGGTCCCGCTCGTAACCCCACTGCTGTCCAGAAGGGCTCGACCCTTTTCCTATCGACTTATCCTGGTGATCCCACAACACCCGGGTACCCCTCTCATGAAGACTCTCCACGCGCAGATATCTCAGAGGTCGTTCCTCAGATACCCTCGCTGCCGATTTCATACTCTGCAGCTGAGCCTCTGCTGCAGGCTCTAGACGGCCACGGTGTCTCCGGTGAAGCGATCAACCGCACGTTCTGGGTTGGCGGGCTGGACGCAGAGTATTATACCGGGCCCGCTCCCGGTGTTAAGCTCTCCTTGGATGTTGAATCGCGCGAGGCCATTGAACCCATTCACAACGTGATCGGCTGGATTAATGGCACCAATGCCGATGAGACAATCGTCATCGGCAACCACCGTGACACTTGGATGATCGGCGGCAACGGCGACCCGAACTCCGGCTCTGCCATCCTGGTCGAATTCACCAAGGCACTCAACAAGCTTCAAGAAGCCGGCTGGGTGCCCAAGCGCAACATTGTCATCGGGTCCTGGGACGCTGAAGAATGGGGCCTCATTGGCTCCGTCGAGTGGGTCGAGGAGAACGTGAACTGGCTTACCGAGACGGCCGTGGCCTACCTTAACATCGACGTCGGAGTATCCGGTCCGAGGCCGAACCTCGCCACGACACCCGAGCTGCAAACTATAGCGCTCGAAACGTTCAAGAAGGTGATCCACCCTAACTTCGGTGGCTTTAACATCTCCCTCTACGATGCCTGGCTCGAGGCCACGGAGGGGGAAGTCGGTGTTCTCGGCTCCGGTTCCGACTACACCGGGTTCCTCCACAGAGGTATTAGTTCCTTAGACATTGGCTCGGATGGAGGTCCTAAGGATCCCATCTGGCACTACCACTCGAACTATGACACCTACTATTGGATGTCGACATGGGGCGACCCGGGGTTCCATGTGCACGCCTCTCAAGGCCAGTTCCTCTCGCTTCTTGCCTACCATCTCGCGACCGATGATGTCCTCCCCATCGATACCCAGAATTACGCCGTCGAGCTGCGGGCTTACTACGAAGATGTGGCCGAATACGCCGAGGAGCACGGAGCCGACCTCGACCTCACGGAGCTGGACGAGGCGATCAACTTCTTCAAGAAGAGTGCTGACGAAGTCAAGGCTCTTGAGGAACTGGCAGTCGCACGAAGCGACGAGACCCTCATCCAGGTCGTCAACCACAAGTATCGTGACTTCCAGCGCGGGTTCATCTCGCAGGGAGGACTCCCCGGCCGTGAGTTCTACAAGCATGTTGCCACAGCCCCGGGGCTGGATACTGGATACGCCGCCGTGACCTTCCCAGGTATCACCGAGGGTGTGCAGTATGCCGAAGATGGAAACTTTGAAGTTGCGCAGGAGTGGGTCTCCAAGACTGCGAGAGGCATCATCGTCGCTGCGAGCATCCTCAAGACTTGACGTAGATTGTGAGCCATACGATCAAGTGTAGTAGGATGAGTGTAATTACATTTGGGGAGGTGGCTGTGACATCGGTGGTTGGGGGCACTGGGGATCTGACTCAGAGAAGTAATAGTGCTTGCGTGCGGGTGTCTGATATTTTAGTGACTTGAACTTCTAATAGGAGTAATTCATAATTTATATGGCGCAACTCGTTTATGTTCTACAAGAGACTTTTTGCCGCTTGCTTTAATTGAGTGGGCGCAGGGCCGGCCTGCGCAATAAGCGTACGCTCTTCTCTGCTTCCCAGGTAGTTAACCCTGCACCTTCTTGAGCCTTTAAATCCAGAAAGTGTTGCACGTAGAGCCTCGCAGTGTCTTGTGTCCTTCGTTAATCAGCCGCGTAGGTAGTTGGCCTTGAAAGGAAGCTTAATGCGGAGGCCATTCTAACTGGTGGTCTAATATCTAGTGGTCTTGTTTGTCATGTTTGCCTCGCACTAGGATTCTATAGATATATGTCTAACTGGGCTGACCATTTAAATCAAACAATTATACACATAAGTCTCATAGTTCTTACATATGCACAAGCTGAATCAGATCCCAGGAAACAAGACCCCGTGTATTCTACTTATCCATGTAGAAGGGGGGTCAGGACCCCCTTATATGCAGGAACTGGGCCTCTCTAAATTAGAGAGGGGATCCACAAATTACTGACAGAACGGACTAAAGAAACATCCGCAAGCCGCGCTGCCCACACACATGTATGCACAGATGCTTTGTGCTTTGTCTTTTATAACGTAGTTATAAGTACGCAAAGCATTTACACCTGGCAGGGCCGTGAATTACATGAGGCACGGATCAATCAAGATCCATCCTCATAAACACTGTGCTGATTTGGAACTTATCTTGGTCGACCTCCTTGTAAAACCCTGGCACGCGCTTGACAACCCTATAGCCCCGTCTGCTATACCAATCCTCATTCGCAATCTAAACCCACGGTTAGCTCTGCTTGCAAAATCGCACAGGTAACGTAATAGAACCAAAGAAATTACCTTGGGCACATATCCATAGAAAGCCTTAGCAAAATCCACCCTCATCTGGTCCTCTTTACACACAGCGTCCAGCATCAGGGTCCTCGCACAAATAGGTTCCTCCATAGCCATGGCTTCTATCGCGTCCATCGCTGCGCGACCCAAGCCCGAACCTTGCAACGCGTTGGATATGTAGAGCGTCTTTATCCAGATGGCACCAGTGTTTGGTAGGCCGAGGTCGAGCTGCTCGGCGTTGGGGAACCGCATGTCCAGGGAGACATGTCCGATGGGGTGGAAAGATTCATGCGTGGGAATCCGGTCAGTGCTGCGCACATTGACTGCGGTATCAACGAGGGCGCTTGCTTGCTGTAGAAGGATTAGGAGGGATTCGGCCTGTGGAGGTAATCGGTCATACCATCGGGTACGAGGAAGTATGAGTCTTGATGAAGGACTCGTAGTTTAGGTCGACTTTGGGAATCGCCTATGAAATGAGTCAAGATTTGTTCTTACTGACTATGACAGAAGATTCCTGGTGCCAGGGACAGCGGCCGGTGTGCCTGTGGTTGTGCCTGTGGTCCTCTCAGCCCCCAGTGGTGTAGACATCGGGGTCTAAACTTTCATAGGCCGCAGAGAAGGACACATTTATAAAAGAAAGTGACTTACCAACCAGTAAATGCATTTGATACCAGCCTTCTGCTCTTCTCTCCACTGCCCTTCTACCAGGTCGGAATGCCACCCGCAGGCTATCCGCTGTTCAATGAGCCTGTCGGCATGTTCACGCGACTCAACATCCCAGGGTATCAGCTCGACAGTTGTGCGAGGCATGACAAATTCTCTGTCTGACCTTGCGTTTATTATTTCAGAACGGCGTTTCGTGCTAAGAAACCAATGATTCGCCGCCGGTATGAGTCTCTCCCCGTTGCTAGGCGCAGTCAAAATAGGTCCAGGGTTGGCCTGACGAGGATAAGGGATCGCGAAATATTACATTTGTCCACGGAGAACTCCGGCTCTCATTAAGGCGTGGAAAGCCCTGGGGGTTCACGGAGAACTCCGACCCTGGTCAATTCGTCAAAAGAAGGGCGCATGTGGGGCGGAAATTGGTATCCGAGCAGCCGAGTTTCGGAACAATGCAGAATAGATCCACCGCCACTTCATCCATATACTTGGCCAAATACTCTTGTGTTCGAGATGCATAAGTAGGGTTCCTGAGAATGATATCTATCTGTCTTAACATGTGCCTATATACTCCCCTTACGAGCAATACACATCCCGCTATGACTGATGGTAATTGCACGCCTAGAAAGGATTCATGCCCGGTAAGCCAATGGTGTCACGGGAATCTATGGAGGCGTATGCATGTCTAGTGTTAGATACTCTCAAACGTGCTGTCCAGTGTTATCCTCGACCTTATCGTCCGGAAATTTGCCGCATCAAAGGACCGAAGGGGGCACTGGCAAAGTGCTTCACCCTAGGGGAACAGGGGGCTCAGTTCCATTGGCTAACGTCCCCTTTCCACCGGCTTTGATACCAGTACAGTGGTGCTATGGTTCTACCAAGCTATCAGACCCATGCTGTGCCGAAAATCCCAGTACATTGGATCTCTACGCGTTGTAGGGTAAGGGAGAAAGCTACACATTTCAACAGTCATCCAAAGCACCTTCACCCATCGTTTTCCTCCATTTTCCCGCAATTCTTTAACACTTTCAATCTAGACCAGCTACTCCCTCTAAAGCCAGCCATTCTGTGAAAGACCAAGACTCAACATACGCCCTCACAAACCCTCATAATTACCCTTAACAGTCATACCAGTAGTAGAAAAATCCCAATCCAAAGCAGTGCATTAATCAGATCAAATAGTCGTATAGCTGTTGTTACAGTTAGAGTCGGTGTAGACAGTGACTGTTGCGAAACCCGCGGGTATGTAGGAGCGTGCCCTTCTATACTTAGTGTTCTGCGCGGTATCTAATGAAAAGAAGCGTTTTGGGCGGTGACTTCCAGCTGCAACCAGAGTCGACCTGGGTGGCCCTGGTGGTGCGGATGCCTCCGACCTGATTCCACCGGCCATTCAATGTCGGGCTCTAGAAACTACACGAGCCGTGGCAGAACTAGACCTCCATTCAGACTAAGACACAAATTTCTCGCCCTGCATGAAAACTACTAAGAAGCCGGGGATATCCAGCCCCAGCTGACAGCCTCGGTCAGATTTTGGGACGGCAGACGGTGGTGACCGTGGCCTTATAATTGGCTATAAAAGCTTCTGCTAGTGACAAAAACATCAAATATTATTGCGATTTAGACTCTAGACTATTTCGTGTCAAGAACAAAAGAAAGCATGTCTAGCAGGGACTCCGGTGAGCGTGCAGTCTATACGCAAAAGAATCGAAAACCACCTTAGCCGCTCCATGGCATTGTTTACTCATAATCATAAACATCAACACGTAAAGGTTTCCCCGACCGGGTCACCGTACAAGCCTTCGTCGTCAAGAAAGTCCTCTGGATACGGGAGATCCACACATTTACCACCACCAGTAGGGCCGACATGGGGGCAGTGATGCTGTGCACTGGAGGTCAGTGAGGGCTCCTCCCGGTACAGGTGGCGCCAAGACGAGACGGGATAGTCTTACCTCTGGCCGACTCTGGGTCAGAACGAGATGGATCGTTCGGCAAACGACATTGTCGCCCCAGGCATTGCTGTAAGTCCCGTATGGCTTTTGCGAGAGATCAGCCACGCACTCCTGTACACTTTCCCATTGTGTGTTCTCTCCATTGCATGTCATCTGGGCTGCGCCGCAGACCCGTTGGATCGTCTGGTTCCGGTATTCCGGATCGGTTGTTGGGGTACCATCTACGAGCTCAATCCAGTCGTCGAGGCTCGGGATCCACGCGTCATACTTAATGACGGCGCCTTCGTCGTCAAACCTCCAAAAGGCGATCTAACAATGCCAGGTCAGAAAGCGCAAAACAGGGGTGATTACCAGAGGTGAACTCACCTGCTTCAATGGCGCGATTGGCTTCCCGTTGTCCGGAGACGAAGCGTCCACAACGCTGGAGTAGAGGTACACCACAGAGGCGGCAACATTTGGGCAGCCAGAGCTAAACGAGGTGATCTTAAAACTCGTAATCGCCGCGGATTGCACATTTCCCTGTGGGAGTGGCGCAAGCGCGAAGAAATACTCGATCGAGTCCTCGAACCCCTGGAAGTTCCCTACCGGATAGACCCTTCCCACCACATCATGACTGAAAAGGTGTTCAGGGACGTTGCCTGCGCCACCGAAGATAATCGGAACCTGGTTTGGGTAGACCGTGAGGTTGTAGATACTGGAGATCGTGTCGAAATTCCGGGCCCGGTAATCACATTTCTTGTGTCCTGGCCGCGCCCAGACTGGCGAGAGCACGACAAACAAGACACTCAATAGAAGATGCAAATTCATCGCTCGTTGTCGCTCACCTGCGCCATTTGGACGATGCAGCAGGCAAGAAAAAAGAACTTGGGCCACCAAGGCGAGAAATGGCGGTGTCTTATCGTCCGTCCTTGCCGAGCTCCCCAGCCTCCCTGTATGCCAGCGCTGGCATTCCCTGGGCGTACAATGCAGGAAATTCCGTCAGTGCACCAAGTGTCAGGGAAGAAACCTTCACGTCAATCGCCGGAACAACGTGGCGGGCCCGCATCGCACGAATCAAGCCATGCCACATGAGGGCCCAGTTCGCCCAACGTTTTTTTGCAGCGAGAAAAAATTCGGAGCTATACCCGACTCAGAAGGGCTGGGTGCATGCTGCCGATGTGGCTGTCCCGTATTCGTGTCATATTGCAGAAAGATTGCATTGAACCAGCCCGTTTGAGCGGCCGTGCATGGCCCCGCATGGAGCGGTCACCGTGTGAGCTGGGCTGGCTGGTTTTGGGCCCGACTATCGCCCAGCGTGAAGCTCGGTTGCATCATTCTGAGGAAGCGGAGGCAGCCAGGGAAGTGGGCGGGGAGATTCCATTGCGGGGAAATTTCCGAGTACCAGAACCGTGGGAATGACGGGGAAAGCTAGGTGGTGCTGGCGGCGTGTGATCATCGGCGTGAACAGGCGTTGAACTCCCAGCCGTCAGGCCTTGGGTCTGCGTTGCCTGAAGAATGAGACTGAGGATACGAAGTTGCCGAGCCTTAGGCACGAATCCTGGCTGACCGGACAATGCGTTGTTCAGCTTCTGGAGTCGTGGTGCCTTTTTTTTTTTTTTTTTTTTTTTTTTTTTTTTTTTTTGGG
>JAMBUN010000110.1:0-56883 GCA_030271035.1 Microascus cirrosus
TGGGGCTGGTAATATCCGTGGGCCACGGCCCCCCCCCCCCCCCCCCCAAACTTCTCAACTTCCGTTTCCAATCCTCCGCATGCTTTCCGATCCCAGCTGCCTTCCACTCCGTACATAGCGTCCGCGGCGCCCGTCAATAACTCGGCACACCCTAGCTCACAGGCACGTTCCGTCGCATCATGCCTGCCCCCCGCTTCTTGGTCATCGGCGCCGGTGCCCGCGGCCGCGCCTACGCCGAGGGCATGCGTGCCACGAACGGCGTCGTTGCTGCCGTCGCCGAGCCCATCCCCTACAAACGCCGCCGTTTTGGGGCGACCTACGTGTGGCCCGGCGCCGACGGACCATCCGAGGGCCAGTCGTTCACTCACTGGGAAGAGTTCGTGACCTATGAGACCACCCGCCGCCAGCGGGCTGCCCGCGGTGAAGACGTCCCGCCGGGCGTGGACGGCGCGTTCGTATGTGTTCTTGACGAGGACCACCGAGACGTGGTCGTCGCGCTGGCGCCGCTTAACCTGCATATCATGTGTGAGAAGCCGCTGGCTACGAGTCTGACGGACTGCATCGACGTCTACCGTGCCGTACGACCACAGCCCGGAAAGGAGGGGAGGGTGTTCTCCATCGGCCACGTGCTGCGGTACACCCCACACAACATCCTCATGCGCAAGCTTCTCCTCGAGGACCGCGTTGTGGGCGATGTGTTCTCCGTCGAGCACACGGCGCCTGTGGGGTGGTGGCACTTCACGCACTCGTACGTG
The DNA here is from genome assembly GCA_030271035.1 of Microascus cirrosus. NCBI lineage: Eukaryota > Fungi > Ascomycota > Sordariomycetes > Microascales > Microascaceae > Microascus > Microascus cirrosus. The sequence goes on from JAMBUN010000110.1 coordinate 756, forward strand.
CGCGGCAACTGGCGCAACGAGGATGTCTCGACCCCCTCGCTTCTGGCCAAGTGTTGCCACGACGTCGACCTCCTCCTATGGCTCCTCTGCTCGCCCACCAAGGCTGGGGAGGGAAAGCCGCACTTACCCTCTATAATCACGTCCTCGGGCGCACTGCAGCTGTTCCGGAAAGCGCGGAAGCCCAAGGCCGCCGGCGACGCCACGAACTGCTTAAAGTGCCCATTGGGCGACAGTGGCTGCATCTTCTCGGCCAAAAACGTCTACATCAGGTCCAAAGTGTCCGGTCTTGAGGCCATGAACACAGATTGGCCCGTTAATATCGTCGTTCCCGAGATCGAGGACTTCTCAAGCATGGCGGAGTGCAAGGATGCCGTCCTAAAGGCCCTGGCGCCGGACTACGACGCCTCGACGCCCAGAGAGGAGGTGGCCTCCCGGAAATGGTTCGGCCGCTGCGTCTTCGAGGCAGACAACAATGTCTGCGACGACCAGTGGGTAACCATGACCTGGGACGATGAGCCTTCGCCTGACGGCGTGAACCCTCCCCGTTACGCCAAGTCAGCGACCCTTCACATGACTGCCACTACGCGTAAGGTCGACAAGCGGTACACCTCCGTCTACGGCACCGCAGGAGAGCTGCACGCCGACAGCTTCACCATTACGACGCACGACTTTGCGACTGGGGAGTCGACGACGCACACACCCCCAAAGGCCGTTTCCGGACACGGCGGCGGCGACCAGGGGCTCACGAGGCAGTTCGTCGCTGCAGTGGACGCCGTGATCAATGGCGGGATGAGTGCGGCGGAGGCGCAGGCGAAGTTTGTAGGTTGTACGCTAGACGAGGTATTGAGGAGCCACGCTCTGGGGTTTGCCGCGGAAGAAGCGAGGAAAGGGAGAAAAGTGTTGGATTGGGGGAAGTGGTGGGCGGGTGAGATCGAGACGCAGCTTGTGTAACGAGGACGGCGGTATAAGAACTGACTTTTGGCTTAATATTGTATCCTCTGGCGGACGTGGATTACGGCTTAACGACACGAAAAGATAGCTTCCCCGTAGAGCTAATACATCCACTAGTAGGGGTAAGCGCAGGTTGCCCTTTACTTGGTTTGTGGCGACAGGGTGAGAAATGAGATGCATGCTCGGATGGTACTTGTTTTCCGTCACACCCCTTGGTTCTGTCCGTCGACGTGCTCTACTATATTATACAGATGATGGTAGGCAGGGCTTGAATGACAGCTCGACAAACCTACAGTGGTCGCGGGAAGAGAAGTTGCAACAGTCATTACGCTTGTATTGGTCCGTCATCCCATTACCGTCCGGCCCCCCTCAGCCCATGATAATACATTCATAAACAGAAACAAAGCAAGCCCTGAACTATATTGCGCCCCGAACCCGACCCCGTCGACCTGTTATACACGTCCTTTCCTAGTCCCGTATACCCTAGCGCGCTGTCCATCTCCCGCAGCTGCTCGGCTATTCGCATGCTTTTAAAACGAACGCCCATCGGCTCATCCGCCCTTCTCCCGCAACTTGACGTCTACGTTCCTTGCCTCGCCCAAATCCTCCACCTTAGTCCCTAGCTCCCCGCTCTCGTCAAGAGCGCTCACCTCATCACCCCCACCGAGACTCACGCCGTTGACCATGACGTTCGGCACCGTTCTCCGTCCAGTCTTCTCGCCCAGAAGGGCCTGCAGCTCATCGCCCTGCGGGTGGACGTCTAGCTCGACAACGTGCGGTGGCGGGTCGATGACATATTTGTCGAGGAGAATCGCCTTCGCCTTTTTTGAGTGCGGGCAGAATGTCTTAGAAAATATGATGACTGAAATAGTTAGCTCTCGCTCGGCCCTCGTCCATCTCAAAAGGGTAACTCACCTGGTGCCTTCTTCAAGATAATCCGCAGCTCCTGCTCCGCCTCATGCTCCTCGTCCGTCTCCCCCTCCCCCTCCACAACCTCCTCGTCCCCATCCTGCCCATCCGCCGAGCTCCCCACACCGACGACGTCACTCGGCGAGTCGGGCTTAAGCGGCGACTTCGAGTTCGCCAGACTCTTCGCCTTCTTCTCCGCCTCCTTCAGCCGGTCCGTTATCTCTCGCGCCGTTTCCGGGTCAGCCTCCCCACCTCCTTTATCCGGCGCCGTGCGGGGCGGAGCGGCAGCCGTGTCAGCGAGGGGCTGCGTGGGCTGGTGGGTTGTTGTGTGGGAGGTCCAGAGCATGGTGATTACGACGCCTGCGAGGAGGGCGACGCAGAGGAGTCGGATGCGGCGCGCGGAGGGCATCTTGTCGGTTGGGCAACGTTGCCCTTATGGGGTGTGGTAGTCGTGGACGTTGGAGGTATGGTGTATCCCGTGTCGAGGATCACGGCACGTATGGGTGACAGGTCTCGCGGGTTTGGTCGCGAGGTGCTCGCAGGACAAGAGATCTCATTCTCCGAGCCAAGCTGGTTTGCGGCGCCGGCCAAGCTGCTCGTTGGCCAAGGTCGAACTCGGTTGAGACAAACAGATTAGCGGTTCGCCAAGATATGGCAGAAATGCCTGAAACCCAAATGGCGCATTCGAATTTCTGGTCGCGTTAAAGTTCGCCGTCGTCACAGGAGCGAGGTGAGGCCTCAGCGCGACTTCCCTGCGAAGGAAAGGAGGGATGCTGCCGCTAACGCTTGCTAAGCTCTTGGCGAAGAGCTCCTTGAAATTGCGGAGCTCGTCGGGGCCCAATACCTAACGCCACACTGTGCATCTTACGGACGACGACCGCCCAGACTAGCTGCCTTGTACGGTGGAAGAATGGCACGCTCCAGCATTTATAATGCGGATCCACGTCATTTTTTTAGCGCCTGCCTGCCTTTGCCCCGCAACTACAAGCGCGCCTGGCCTCCAAGTCCCACACTCGGTGTCACGTAAGGGGCTCGATATGGATAGTCGGTGTGAACGGCAGCAGAGAGCGACTCAACTGTTGGGATGGAACACCGCGACATCAACACGACGGTGCCGGTTATACAGACCTTCCATATTTAAGCAGCGTCTCGATATTATGCATTGCCCGGAGCTATCCCCCCGGCGAAGGCGGAATCAATTGATAAGCACCCAACAATAATCATAAGCTACCTATGCAGTTGAGAACATTGCCAACGGACGTCTTGCACTGGGAGGCTAGAGCATGGGACACGCTTTCCAAGAAGCCATTGTATTCATCCCTTTCAAAACGAGGCCATGTATAAACCAAATCGGCCACCATAACCTACGAGAACCGCCTAAGCTCGTTTAACCAAACCACTGAGCACTGCTGCTATATCCCAATTTCCTCGTGAGTTTTATCCGTAAATGCGAAACTAGGGAAAAGGCCCAACCCTATACCAACGCCATGGAAACAAAAAGTAAAAGAGGCCGATGAGAAAAGGAAGGGAGAAAGAAAAAAAAGTGACAAAAAAGCAAATGTAAGCGAATGTACACAGACGCTGGTCGTATTGCGCAGCTGTCGTCGGGATCTATGCATCTCGTAAAGAGTAGAAGACAATAAACCACGAGCTCTAGATAGTACTCCACGTTATCCAGGGGACGGAATTATGTGTAAGTGCCCTCGAATATGTGAAGATAGGTCGAGTGATGAATGAGAGGTATGCCGCGGATGTTCCCCAACGGATAATCATGAGCATTCCGTGGGTTTGATTGAGTCCGATCCCGTACAGAGAGAGAAAAAAAAATGAATGAGTGTAGGGTATCATCAAAAAGAAATGATCAAAGGTAGTTTTGTGTTCGAGCCTGTACTCCGCAAGGTAATGTTCGTTCAACCGATTCGACGGTAGTTCTCCAGTGAAAGCGTGGGAACCTCTACGTCGGCCAGCGCCAACACACCTTCTTCCCGTCTGCGCTCCGCAAAGGTGTTGCACTCGTGCACCACGATGCTCCACTCCGCGAGGGCCCGCCCTGAGTAGACCGCGCTCCTCGCAAACAATCCGGTGGGCTTGACCGGCTGGGTATTACCCTCAGCCTCCAAACTGTCCAGGCTGCTTGAGCTGCTCGGGCTACTCGGGCTATTCATCACCCCTCGATCCGGCAAAGCGAGGTTCAGACTGGGCCGCTCGGAACCGCCCGGACTAGACTTATCACCAGTCGTCCGGGTGAAGACGGAGGAGATCGACGTGCGGCCTGGAGTGGGCTCGGAAGCATCCAGTGGGCTGGCGTTCCTCGCTTCGTTGATGAGCCCCATCTGGGTTGACCCGGAGATGCGCCGGGTGATGGGCGGCAACCCCGGAGCAGCCGGAGGCTCGCTGCTGCTTCCACTACGAGTGCTGACCCGCGACTGTGCTGGGAACGGCAAACGCGGCTGCGTAAGGATCCTCTCGGCGGGTGGCATCGCAGCGGGGGGATACCAGTTGAGGACGAACCGGAAAATGTATCGCGGAGCATCGAAAATAGGTGACCCTGCTCGTGATGCGCTTTCCGAGGAAGGACTACTCGTTCCGCTAGTGCCGCGGCCAGAGGTCTTCTGCGCTTTGGGCGGAGGGAGGGATAACCGGGACCCCCGCTCCGCGTCATCGTCAACGGGAGACTTAGGGTCACCCTTGAGCGGTAGGACCTTGTTGAGTCCAAGTAGTGCCCACTTCTTCTTCCCATCTGACTTCGACTGGAGGGCATCATCTACGCTCACGGGCTCCATCAGCTCGTCGAAACTTGGCACCTTGCCAATGGAATCGAAGCCCAAGGGCATGTTCTCGGGTATCGCTGTGGCTTCGGTGCGGATGATCATGAACTTCTTGCCAGGCGTTGGATAGCAAGGTGCTGTTGACGGGAGACACCGCCCGCGAAGCTCCGCCTCTTCTTTCAGGTACAGGTAATGAGCCCAAATTGTCTTGAGCCGGGACGCCACCATGGCAAAGACCTTACTGCTCGCTAGTTAGCAACATTATTCATGATATTGTGAAATGCCAGCACTTACACATCCACGTCGTTTGAGTCTCCCGTGTCCCTGCAGATTCTCCAGCAAAGCAGCCTCATGAAGTACGACCTCACCAGTGGGCACCAATGATTGAATCGGCTGTAAAAAGCCTGGTCTGACAACAGCCAATCCATGCAGAGCGCCTCCTTACGTTTCGGAACCCTTGCAATGGCATCCCATATAGTGTAGACAAGACACAGGACACGCATCTCCGACATAGAGTTTTGTGATTCCGAGATCAGTCTGCAAACTTTGAACCAAAATGGCCAGTCGACATAATGAGTGGACGGATCGTCGATCTCCACGTTGTCGTAGACCATCAGGGTCTCCTCGAGGAAATCGCACAGAGTGTGACAGGCGTTGTAGTTGAATTGTGATGTCCTCTTGGCGACTGCCTTCATGAGTGCCATGAACGCCTCCGCATAGGTGTGCTTCGCTCCTGCTATGGCGGCGCAGGTCTCTGACATGAAATCCTTCAGGAGAGTCACGAGCCTGTTCTCGGACATGCTTCGGAAAAGATCGGCGGGCAAGCCCGGCATCGCGGTGGCGGAGGCGTCCACGCCATGGATCCCGTCGGAAAGCGGAGGCGCCATATTGTACGCCTGTAGCGCCGCCTGTCGGTGCACCGTGGTGTCCAGGATCGCGAGGATCTGCGAGTGTACAAGTACAAAGCCAGGGGCTCGAGCCTTCTCAACCAGGGGGAGACCAGGGGGCATGAACTCCTCTGCAAGTATGTGGTAGTACTTGCAGAAGATGTAAAAGAGATCGGTGTCACGGCCCCGCCATCGTGGCATCCAATGCGAGTGCCACCGGATGTTGGCTAGTTCAGAAGTCATCGGAGGCAGTTTTCTTAGCGAGGTGCCCATGTGTCTAATCGAAGACCATCCCAACTCATGCAGCCCCGGAGGGAAGAGAGCCACAATGTCCTCGCTCTCCCCATTGCTCTTGCGAGGCAACCCGAATTCATCGGCGACCCGTTGAATAAGCAGTGTGTCCAGTCCCCAGAGGCGTACAAGAACCTCTGCAACACCGGGGGCAAAGAAAAATGCATATGCACATGCCTTGCCACAGAAGTTCACTAGGCCGGCGCGCGCTTGCCGCTGTGACATCTTCAGCACGACCAGCTCCATTTGACGTACGAGGTTCGATATAAACATCGTCCGAATATTTTGCTCGATCGAGTCCGCCGAATCAGTGGAAGTTGGGGACGAGCTCCCTGATTGGGCCCGTGACTGGCGTCTCACTCGTTCCGTCGGTGAACGTTCAGCCAGCGGCTGGAAGGAAGACGTCATCTGCCGCCATTCCGACCTCATCATCAGTAAAGTTAACGCATCAAATAGCGACATTCGGTCAGCAAGTGGCGTTGGCACAATCCCCAGACCCCCGAGCTGGTCAAGAAGCATTATCCACCATTTGTTCAGAATAATTGCTCGACGTTCAACATCCTCGGACTGGAGTGACCTGGTGCACTCTGGGTCGGCGGGCTGCTGTAAGAAGGGGAGCAAGATGGTTTTTACGGCATGCATACGCAGCGAAGGGGGCGTGGGCCTTGCCTCGAGCATTCCCACTTCCAGCTCTAGGTTCTTGAATACTGACAGCTGCGGATCACGCTCGCCCCCGCGCGTAGACATGTCGACGGACGATGAATCAGTGGATGAGTTGGCGTCGGAAATCGAGGTAGGGTTGGATGTGGTGGTATCCGTGCTAGTAGTAGGAATGGCAAGGCTCGTCGACGATGAGCCGCGACTGGTGTCTGAGTCGCTGCTTCGAGCCAGCTTCCCAAAGACAGTAGAAGGGCGCTGGTTGATCTTGGAGATGTACGTGCTCGCGCGGCTTAATGACTTGGAGGGTGCCCGCTCGGGATCGAGACACCCTAGACTATCCTTCCCGGGAGGTAACGAGAAACGGGAGAACGACTTCCGAGGCCCTTTGTCTTGGGCAAGGGTTGGTACATCTGAAGATTCCACAGAAGCTCGAAGCGATAATGGTTCCTGAGCCCGCGAGCTGCGAGGCCTTTCAGAAGCGGATAGGGAGCCAGATCGTCTGGACCGATTAACCTCAGGTGCGACCTCAGGTTTTGCATTTTGGGTATCCCTGTCTGAGAGGCTGCTTCTCCGGGACAACGGGGAGAAAGATGCAAGCAAGTCTCGGACGTTGGTCTTTGACTTGGAGCCGGGAAGCCATGATTTGGTGCGTCCGGAAATAGTGTTGGCCCTTCCAATCTTCGGGCGGTCGTCGGTGTTGGTAGCAGCGGGCTCGGTTGACACAGGCGTGGTGCTGATTTCCTTGGCCTCGGGGCGGGAACGCTTCAGTGCTTCGCTATTAAAAGAAAGGTCGAGTCCGGAGTCGAAAGAGGGGATCTCGAAGGATATGGAGGGGGGATCCTTGGAATCGGGATTCGCCAGGGAGTAGAGCTCGGAGGTTGAATGGGATCGGTGGAAAGACCCAGCCGGGCCGACAGCCGGAGCCATCGTCAAGGTTGAGCCGCTCATTGCATGGCCGAGATGGGTGAGCCGGTGGTCAAGCTCGGAGGGGACGCCGGACAGCTCGGTCTGTGCTGCGGAGAGCAGGGGTTTGGAGATGACACCGGGAGAAGTTGGAAGCAGGAATTCCGAAATTTGATCCAGAGTCTCTGGCAGGGTCCCGGAGTCTCACAGGGTCGACGTGAGTATCGGATCGCACGCTGGTACGTTGGGAGGACGAGTCGGGCTCGGCTGGCGGAGGCGTGGTGTGCTATATTAGAGCTCTAGAGACCCGGGGCTCCTCGGAGAGTCGAGGCGAGTGCTTCGCGGAAGCACGGAGCGTATGCAGGAACTGTCAAGAGAACCACGTCGATCCCATCCAGCAAGACGGGACGGCCCTAAGAGAATCTTGCGAGTCCTCTTATGCGTTTCAAAATGAAAGGCAATAGTGGAGAGGTTATTATTAGTTTTCTTCCCCACAGCGCATGGCATGCGCAACTCTCTGGGACCACGAGTTGTAGGTGTAAATGCGGGCGGGAGGGTATAACAGTGTCCTCCTCCCGAGCGGGTGAGTCCGAATTAGATGAAAAGCTTAAAGAAGAGAAAACTAACGTGATATTGTATCCGTCCCGGGCCTCCGAGTGAGAGAAGGTGAAAGCAGGAAGAGGCCAGGGACACGAACCTGAGCAGGCTGCTCGAGTCTTGAGGGAAGGAGTATTGGGATACACGGAATAAAGTGGGCCGGGCTAGACGCCCGACCCCGGCGGCGCAGCTCATTTCCTCGACCGCACGATCCATGGCAGGGCTGGAGGACACGGAAGGCGGTGACGCACTGAACATCCAGGGATTGCGGCGACATTTCCGAAGCACAGCCCAAACAGCAGCAGCAGGCAGTCGTGCGGACCAGCCGTTCGTTCCTGCTGCATTCCGAAGCGCGTCCTTCCCCATGACATGGATGTGTGGTGTTATTACGAGCCCGGCGGTACCGGTACGTAAATCGGTACCGCCGGCGCAAGGAAAGGTACCATCTCAGCGGGGAAAAACCAGCCTGATAGCCGGGCAACGAGCTTCAGATCTGCGATGGATTTCAAGTACTTTGTATGTTCGTACCAGTTCCTCATTTCTCGAACGGGGCGTTAATTGGCGATGCCGATATCTGGCACGAGCCACATTTGGCATCCAACACCCGCCGTGCTTTGTTGATGCAAGCATCGAGAAAGTTTCACATTGGGTACGAGTCGTCACTGTTCATTTAGGACTTCATGAACGGGCGTCTGCTCCAAAGGGCCGCTCAATTGGCATTGTCGACATTATGATTAGTCTCCCGCTGTCAGCGAGAAACATTCTGACAACAATGCGAGTAACAATTTTTTTTTTCTCGTTTTCTTTTTGCAATGCAATTTGGCCCCGCGCTGGGCTGGACTTGCATCCTGTTAGCGTGCTTGGCGCGTGGCGTGGGTTGACCGGTGCGGCAGGTTGGCGGAGATCAAAGGAGTCGCCGACGAGCACCAGCGCCGAGGTGGCCAAGTCAGGCTAGTGTCCAACCCTGGAAGACGGAAGATCGGTCACGGAAAGTGAGAGCGCGCTTTCGCTCCAGCCATTTCCCCAAGGTGTCTCCGTTGGCGCGACAAGTCCCAATTTTTTTTACTCAGCTCACCTCTTCACTTTATAGTTCCAGGCCCTATTCCATTTATTGTATCGGTACAAGTGACAGGCTCTTGGAAGGTCTCTCTTGGGATGTCGTTGACAGCCTTCCACGCCAAGCAATCACGGAGGGTTCGGACGGGGCATATTGACTGAAAAGTTATCCTGCATGTCTCCTCAGTAAGTCGATAACACCTCGACTGACGTCGTCGATCACGCCTTGAGACGGGGGAGGGACAAAGCGGGTTCGATCATCAACCCCTAAAGGGCCGAAACAGACGCTGTGAGACCACAAAGCCCATAATCTCCCCACCGTGGGGATTTTGAAGGGCCACCCTCTCCTGTCACCCAGGACGGCCAAGTGGCGCTCTTAGCGCTAGGCCAAAGTGCTCAGGTACGAAATATGGTGGTCGGTGGAAACTCCCGAACCCCTACATGAGTCTCTCTCCGGGCTGAGGCCGATCAAACTTTTAGTTGCAGTCTCGAGCGAAACGTGGGAGAACCTCATTTAATCCATGGTTCAGCTCCCTCTGGAATGCCCGTGTGATCGGGTGCCGCATCGACGAGACGCTACGACGTCGTCGTCACTGCGGCTGGGTGCGGGATGAAGCACATGGTCGATCACTTATTGTTCCCGCTGACCGCCAGCATCCAAAACGCAACCTCGATATGTAGTCGGTATTTAGTCGACAGACGGTTCGGTAGACATGCATGTTGGGTTCTGGCAGAAGCAGCAAAGGCGCACCATGGCCTTGGCACAGCCTGTGCCACCTGGCTTTCACCCTGCAGGCTTTTGATATTGCGGCCGTCCGCCTGTGCGCCTTGGCCCCAGGCCCACGCCTTTATGTATTTTTAGCGAATCACTAACGTCATTATGAAGGGCTAATGCCTCATCCGGCTGGTTGGGGCCCCGCCATTTCAGCTGAGCAGGGCCCATGAGGGCCATCTCACGGGCCATGCATAATAATACAACTCATCAACCCAGCCTGGTTGATGAACACGGCGCGAAGCTCTCGAGACCGAACCACGCGCATTCCATTACCGATTGCCACGAGGGGCGTCGGTGTTTCTCTACGTGCTGGGAGGAGAGGAACGCCGCACCACGCCAAGTCGGGATATTTCCACACTGGAAGCCACTTTGCGCCTGACCACATGTCGCCCTAATCAAGAGCCCGCGTATACGAGAATCCGCTTCCCGTATCGATCAAATAAAAAATTCGACCACTGTCACGAGTACGCAGGTCAAAATCCTTTCACTCACGGAGGAAAGCCCCCATATCTCCTACAACCGACAGGACGACAGGAGTCGGAATACGACTCCCCTCCTCAAGATCAGCACTCGGGTGTCGAGACGACCCAGTTTGATGGAACCCATCCGCAAATCAACCCTGATTCCTGTTGCACGTTCCGGGCTCGGATCTGCCGAAGTGGGGCCACAGGAGTGAGGTCAGACGATGACGAGGACGCCCATCCCCAGAATTGGTCGCCTGTGTAATAAGAAAGGCCTGGCTCGGAGATGGGGAGTCGAAGCAGCGGCGTTTGGCGTCCTCCGCAATCTCTCCGATCGAGTGTCTTGAGGTTACTACTTCCTGGAGAGCTGAGAATCAAGCGTCGTCGCCGTCCACTCAGCATCATCAGCCACCCACCTGGACCCTGTGCTCCACGCGGATGTAACGATTAACTGGCGTGATAATCCCCGATGTAGAAACCAATTTCTCCATACTCGGCACTGAGGGTCTCTCGACCATGGAATTTACGAGACATCGCAAGAAAGAGCGACAAAATGGCCTGGCCTCTTCTTCATCCTCATGTGAGATCCGGACGTAACAGCTTTACCCCCGGTTCCTCCCACGTTCATTCCTAGTCTCTCTAGGCCCCATCCCAGACGCGGTGTTGACATTTGGGTTAAACGGTGCGTTTGGACACCTTGTCGAGTGTTCTGCGCTCTCTGCCAAACACACCCCACGAACCAGTTATTGCAATAGCGAAAAATTTGTTCTCTTTCTCTAGCCAGAAGTGTGCGGACATCCTGGGAACTCGTACAGACACGATCCCATCCAGTAGCCGCGGGTGTACGTCCCCAAGGTGCTGCGAACGTGCCTTGCCAGGCCCGAAAGGTAATCGTCATGCTGTGCATCCCGACTGTCTTACCCACCTGCATCGGGTTTCATTTTTGGTCATGTTCACACCAATGGGCCCCCACGATGGTCTTGGCTCGGGTGAAAGCCTGGATGGTCAGAGGTCTACCCCCCGCGATCGTTGGATTCGAGCCAGCTCGGACTTTATCTGCCTCGTGTCACACTTGGTGATTCCGGAGCAAGTGGTCACATACCGTCTCCATTATCGTTGCTGAGGGGATTAGTGAAGTGACCAGAGGGCTGAACTTCATGCTCCTTTTCTGAATCCGCGTTTCGAATTGAGTTGGAGAGACACCGATGGCCCGAAAGTGGCACCGTCATCTGGCAAGTGGAAGCTGAATCGTCGGAGCCCATGGTGGGGCATCCGGGGCAAGCCCGTTGAGAAAAGCCTCGAGGGTGTCTGACGCGGATGGCTGCGTCATGGTAGCCCTTCCCCGCCATATTCCCCAACCGAGCCGCATCACCGAACGTCCCTCTAATGTTCGTTTGTTTCACTCGTATGGATGTCGCCCGATCTTCATGCACTTCGACCGTAAGGGTTGTAAGGCCGAGATGTTTGGTAATAGATGGGCACTTTCCTCTAGGCACGTTATTCATCCTTCAGCAAGGCGAGCATTGGAAAGGCTCGACGCTGTACACACATATGCCATGCTTTCCGTCACACACGCGGAGCACCCAGCGAAGGTTACTAGAGTCAAAACAGCGGAAGCAAGTTACCCTACTCCGGTTTTGCGCTTGGGAACGACATATTGCCAAAGCACACTCCCATCTACCGTTTCCTTTCATCTTGTGAGGAACCAAGCATTGCAAACTGGAGGCGAGATATTCATGCTCGGGCAACCGGGTAAAGGCGTCCGAGTCGGTCCCGATATTGACCGCGCTCATGCGATCTGGCTGGCTCGCTATTTGAAATCGGCTGCACTTGCTGCTGCAGTCCTGCGAACTTGACCGTGACCAGAATGCTACCGTCATGCCGGAGGAATGAATTCAGCCCAGCATCCATATGTTGGCGCTATTCTCGTGAGCGAAGCCACTTAGCTTTCACTCTACCAGGCGGAAGAATTGCATGGCCGGTTGATGGGAGAGTCTCGCGCGACAGAAGGCATTTGAGCGAAGGTGGAAAATAGAGGAGAAATTTGCTGCCCGAGAATTTGCGCGGAGAGTTTAAGCATCCGCTCGTGCACGTGATCTTGAAACCGCCTTGGCCAGTCAGTCTGGGTAAAGGTCGATACCGACCTCATGTGCAGAGAATCAAGCAATCCAGGGATATCAAGCCAATATTAAATTCAATTATTAGATCCACTACAGAGTAGCCTCCGAGGGATACTCGATGTGTTAGCAGAATGTTGATTTCTGTGTGCTTCTCAAGTCCCTCTGCCAACCTCCAGCGATGCGAATCTTGGTGGCACTCAGGTGCAGCTGGCAGACGGTGCCCGCGCGTGGACCTTGCGAAAGGGGAAGGCCGGGGTGGGGCCGTGGGGGCTACGCGCTCACACCGCGTCGACAGGGCGCCGGCCCAGGAGCCTCAGGGAGGCACCAGTCGGTGACCTCCATGGCCAACGACATGCCGCCCTTACGTCGGCACCACTTCGCTCGGTTAAGCTGAACTCGTCCAATATATCATAGGCCTTATTCCTTTTCCCCAGCCATTTCACCAACAAGGCCCTGTCCGGCCGGGTTGCCAGGGCGAACGCCCTGCCACGAACGTCATCGAGGCACACTCCGCCCGGGTCGTGGACTTCGTCACACCGGGGAATTCTCGGAGTCCTCGTGAATAGCGGCGGGCTCAAGTCCTCAAGCCCAGCTGCGCTGATTACCGCCATGATGAACCTACTCCCACCAGAGATCTTGATACTTATACTCAAGACCGCCGCGTTCTCAGGCCCCAAGAATGATGTCCTCAGTCTTCGTCTTGTCTGTCGGGAGTTTGATGCCATCCTCAAGCCCCTCGTTTGCGCTACAGTTAGCCTGGACGTCAGCAAACTGAGTAAACGCAGCTGCGTCAGGCACCCTGACCCAGACGCCCTTCAAACCATCGGGCACTATTGCAAATCACTCTCTGTTGATCTAATGGTCTTGAGGGATCCGAGTACGTTATTCTACTTTCCACTTCCCTCCCCGAAGCCCCCCAGCTAATGTTATTGTCAGTCGAGATCTTCTATCTCCAACCACATGTGGAGGCGGACCCATCCGTCAGATCAATATGTGAGGACATGCGAAAGCGTTACTGCTTGGGTCCAGCAACATTCACCGAAGAGCATTTCCGAAGTCGAATGGATGACATTCTACTCAACTGCCGTGAAATTGACCGGGCGCGGTTGACCCTTCCATTGCCATTTGTGGTCTCTGATGAGTTGACCACAACCTTTATTCTGGCGAATGCTCTCGCCGCTCTGGGTCGCCGGCCCGAGGAGGACTCTGCAACGCTGAAGGTTCTTGTTCTGGAAAATGTGACCGGCGTCGCCATCCGCAATCTTTCGTACAACCCTCTCGATCGACTAAATATTATGACGGTGTTTGGAGGCTTGGATCATCTCGTATTGTCGACGAAGGGCAACGCGTCTTATTTTCCTAGCCATAGGATCCTCACCACAGAGCTTTGGAGGTTCATCGGGATGGCCGAGTCTCTCAAAACCCTATGCTTGATCGGTCTGGAGTGTGGTGGTGAACCTCCCTCAACTGCGTTGAGGCACAGTCGGTCAGCAGTCACCTCCGACGGCATACCCGAGGCCGACTGGCAAGAGTCCATCTTCCCGCCACCGTTTCTTGTTCATCTGCGTCATCTCACTTGTCTGGAACTTCGTCGAATGGACCTTACCTCGGAATTCTTCCTCTCAGGAGTGACCTCGTTTGGTTCGACGCTTCGTGAGCTCTACCTCAACAAAGTCTGCTTGAAGATACGGAAAGCTGAGGACGGGGATGGTTACTCGATCAATGATCTCTGGGTGGGACTACCTAATACTACCCCGAGACCAAATGACAGGGACCGCTGGGTCGCACACATTATCCGAAATGAGTACTCGAAGATACAGGTGTGCCGGGCGACACACCTGTGTTACGATTTCTACGGCTCGGCGGAAGACCTGGAAGCGCTTCGGGGTCTTGATATCAATGATCCCTGCGGCCTCAATCGCGATCTCGCGAGGCGCTTTGTCGAGGTAGCAATGGGCTACGAGCAGCCCGAATTAGAGAATGGCGAGCCATGTACGATGTTTTCGTCTCCTACGCAAGCCCAGCCCTCCCTTAAGCCGATCGCTAAGGACATGCAGCCCTCGGGCTGGGATGTCGCCGCCTACCGAAACGTCATGGCCAACCCCACGTCAAAGTGGTTGGACAGCATAGACGGATGCTTCCCAAATGACAAGTCTACTGGCGTCACAGCCCTTCGCGACCTCACCGAAGCCTGGTGCCGCGGTCTGAACAACCACCCAGCCGAACGCTTCCATCCGGAACCCCCTGACACCGGCTTTCGCGTTGTCTATGAGGACGACACTCCCCTTGGCCTTCTCATAGGGCGGATTGGCCCACGGCGGTTACACCATTTCAGGGTAGGCCACGGTGATGATATCGATGACGACTGGGTACCAACTGTTGAGACTTTTCCGGCCTGGTCTCCGACAGAACCCAGCGAGAGCGACTCCGGAGACGAGGCCGATGGTGCATCTTATGAAAGCGGCTCGGTGGATGAAGGCGACATCGAAGAGGAGGGCTATAGTGAATCCGGACCGTGGGAGTTTTATGCGAACAATCCAAATGATCCCAACAGCAGCGAACATGCCTCCCAGAACGGGTTCCTCGATGACGGTGAGGTCAGCAGCGACCCGGACGGGGACGGAGGAACGTCGCTCGAGACGGACTCAAGCATCATGTAATTTGTGCGCCCGGGCCTAAGCGAAGGTTAAGATCATCTGGTATTTTCAGGACATGTTGGCTCCGTGCTAGCTAGTGAAGCACAGTCGCGCTCATCAGCTCTTCGAGCAGCGATACGAGAAGCATGGAAGGACATGACTGGCAGGCCAGCCTTTTCTCTGCCTTTTTCCTTCTCATTCATTAATGTCTAATTCATTTCTTGACGAAAACCTCCCGTTGCGAAGCATACGTCAGGGCAATCGTCTTTTCTCTAGTCTATACGGAAGGCTTCCGTTGACCATCCATGAGTGGGACCCTCTGATGATAACCCCCTTTACCTTTTCAAGTCGTCACCTCAATACTTCGAGTCCCCATATGTCCCTTCATAGATGTATCTGTAACCTGTTATGCAAAATGGCTTGCTTACACGTTGCTATGATTAACCGAAAATTGACTGGAAGAAGATCCCTTCACGCGCTGTCAACCCCGTTCGCAACTCCATTTTCCCTCTTCGTGTCCGCCACCGCCTTCTCGATAGCCTGCAGCACGTCCGCTACCAGATCTTCGGCGTCCTCAACACCACAGCTCACCCGTACGAGGTCGTCAAACACGCCCACCGCCTCCCTCTCCTCCTTCGGAATCCCAGAATGCGTCATGCTGCTGGGCACCTCGACCAGACTCTCGATGCCTCCTAGGCTCTCGGCTAGCGTGAAGATCTTGGTATGCTGGCAGAAACGCTCAGCGGCAGCGTGGCCGCCGTGCATGCGGAAGGAGAGCATTCCGCCGCCCATGCCGTTACGGTGCTGCTTCTGAGCGATGTGCCTGTGCGGGTGGGAGTCGAGACCAGGGTAGTTCACAGCGATGACGTTGGGGTTTGCCTCCAGGGCGGTGGAAACGGCGGTGGCGTTCTTGGTGGCCTCACGGGCGCGAAGATGTAGCGTTTTGAGGCCACGGTGGGCGAGCCATGAATCGAAGGCGGAGGGTACGGCGCCGATGGCGTTCTGAAGGAAGCCAAGGCGGTTCTTGAGGCCCTCGCTATTGAAGGCGGCGACACCCATGACAACGTCGCTGTGGCCATTGATGTACTTGGTGACGGAGTGCACGACGATGTCGGCACCGAGGTCAAGCGGGTTCTGGACGTAGGGGGAGAGGAAGGTATTATCAACGACTACGAGGATGCCATGGGCGTGGGCGGAGTTGACCACAGCGCGGATGTCGACCAGCCTAAGCGTGGGGTTGCTTGGGGTCTCAATCCACACGAGCTTGGTGTTCTCATTGATGTGCTCGCTGATGTCGACCTCGATCTCAGGCGTGAAAGTGACCTTGACGCCATGGGCCTTGGCCACCTGGGTGAAATACCTGTGGGTGCCACCGTACACGTCTGATACGGAGATGACATGCGACCCCGCCGCGAGCGACTGCAGGATGGTAGCAGTGGTGGCGCTTCCTGACGAGAAAGCCAGTGCGTATTTGGCGTGCTCGAGCGCGGCGACGGCCTGCTCGAAGTTGTCGCGGTTCGGGTTGCTAGAGCGCGAGTACTCATAGGCGCCCACGGGCTTGCCGACGGAGGTCTGGGCGAACGTAGTGGACAGCGAGATCGGCTCGATGACGGCGCCCGTCACGGGATCCTTGGGCGCGCCGGCATGGACAGCTAGGGTGCCGAAGTTGTGCACCGGGGTGGGAGCCCGCGGCGGGGTCGAAACTGGGTGACCGGTGCCAGCCGTCATCGTTGCGATTGTGTCTTTGGGCTGCGATATACTCAATGGGGGAGTGGGGGTGGTGGTTTCTCTGGCGATCGAAGTCTGGGTTAGCTGGAGATAGGGCGGTGATATAAATAAAAACTGTGGTCCTCTGATATCACTGGCGTTCTGGCGAAGGGGAAGAATCGTTCGGTCTGGGCCTGACAAATACCGAATGTCCGAACTTAGGGCCAAAAGTTCCCACCAGAAGGTGGATTACTCAACCCTTTTGGACCTTCTGAGCAGGTTAATAAGGGGAGGTAACTTTAATTCACATACTACAGAATGTCTGGAATGTGCCTACGGCTGGCCCGCCGCTTTCCGACCGTTGTATCTCCCATCACGTGGAGAAAACCCAGCCGAAGCGGGTCCACTCTTTTTTTCTTTCTTATATGACCAAGAGTCCATCAGGCATCGTCGGCCGGGCCATGTGCGCTATTCGCGAGGGCAGTGTGTCACTCGCTTCCTCCCCGAGCGGGAGGGGAGGTCTGCGTTCCTGCAGGGCTGTAGCTTTCCTTGACCGGGGTCGGCGCCAGGAAAATGCGGCCAGCTGCGGTTTCCGCCGGTCCGTGCCGATCTCACCGGCGCCCCGATCTTAGCTCAAAGCGCACACGGGGAAAGGAAAAGAGAGAGATGCAAAGTTAGCTCACATTGCGCATTTTGTGGCCAAGGCACGTCAGACTCGTGCGACCTGTCGCGATCCGTGGGCGGAATTCTGATCGCGGAATGATGGCGTCGATGACGTGACCGGGAAGGAGGAGTCATGGAACCCCTGACTCGGATTAGAATAGCAGCGCCGGGAGGGTGTGAACGGAGACGCCGTTCCTCACCTATGGGAATTGATTATCACTGAATATTGATTTGTAAACGGCGCTGCGCTTTCTAGTTATTTCTTAGCTTATTTTTTCCCTCACTTTTTCTTTCTTTCTTCCCATTGCCTCCTTGCAATCAGTGATACCATTCTGGATCATTCGACCATCTGACACCCATTCAGGAATCGGAATTATCAAGAATACGATTACAAGCCAAGCTGGGTTTTCACGGCTTCACCTGTGGGCAAACGGAGGT
This sequence comes from Microascus cirrosus, assembly GCA_030271035.1. Taxonomy (NCBI): domain Eukaryota; kingdom Fungi; phylum Ascomycota; class Sordariomycetes; order Microascales; family Microascaceae; genus Microascus; species Microascus cirrosus. The sequence goes on from JAMBUN010000110.1 coordinate 18,578, forward strand.
GATCTCAACAGTGGCGTCGAGCCGGGCAGGCGGTTGTACGTTGCACCTACATGGGATCCTCGAGTTTCCCGAACCGGTGTAAGCCGGCGGAACTCTTCCATGATTTTTGCGGTTTCCATGGACCGAGGCCACCTTCCATAATAGGACCAAAGAAGAACAAGAGGACGTCGGTACAATTACCCTACCCTTAACAACGGCATCAGTTATGCGATGCCTAACGAGTCTTGAGATAAAAGGCAACAGGTAGCTAGTATACAGTCACTAACTATCTCTATTCCAACTGAAAACGACAGCCTCAATCATGTAGATGGACCGCGGGGCAATGAACTTGCGACTAGACCACGGCTGGGTTGATTTTGTTTTCCTGCCCCGCAATTGTCACGCTCAAGTGAGCTGTGTTAGACGAAGATGCCACTCGGTGTTAGTGCCGGGGACGCAGCGAGGTTTTCGGCAGTGACCTAGCGCCTGTTAGACTCGCGCCTTCATGTTCTAACAGAAAAGCCTGTTATTTATTCTACTTTAACCACTCCAAACTGATTGATCGATATCTCTGGGCCTCACAGAAACGAATGCGTTGAGAACGACGCGGCGCATCGTCCTACAGGTGCAAAGGTGCTATGGGTAGCGTCACCCCTGTTCCTCAGGCAGGAGAAGCCCTTAGTTGGAAGTTCCTTGAGGAGAGAAGGTAGATATAATATGCAATGAGTGTTCTCACCAGCTTCCCCACGAAATAGGAGTTCGCCACGAAGTTCAGTCTGCGAAAGACGATCGGCGAGTCTTGCCCCGCTATTACGCATGCACTTATAGCAAAAACACTTAGCCGAGGCATAACCAGTTAAGGAGGTCGATTCAACCCAGACCAGGGAATCCCCTATTGATGGGCAGTGAGTGGTTCCCCGCAGTCCACGCCACGCCCGAGCGCCGCAAGACCCGGGGAAGATCCTCTCAAGGCTGCAGCATATTCACACCCACACCGACCCAGGGGCCCTTACATCCGATTTGACGAACCTCAACCACTCGCTTCCATAGTTGCTACTCTCTCTACAAGGGGTACGGCGCGACGCGAACAGTTGCCCGGTCATTCCTGGCCATATATCCAACCCCACGACGCTTGGATTTCCCTTGAGATGAATCAGCCAGTATTGCCGTGCCTGTCATATCATTTTTGAAGGTGCCGTGACCGCCTAGGAAACGAATACGAACCGAGTCCGTGACATCATCCGAACACGTTGCTCCGCGCCTTGGACGCGAAGGAGATTGGAGATAATGCCGCCCAGGCGCTCCCACAAGAAGTCGAGGGCTGGGTGTAGGCGCTGCAAGATCAGAAAGATCAAGGTACGCTCACCCTGCAGTCCCATATGCCGTCGTCGTTTTATGGAACGGAGGAGTTAATGACCCCGTTCGTAGTGCGACGAAGTACATCCAAGATGTGGGAACTGTGTGAAGCATGGCGTTCCCTGCGATTTCGAGAACCCGGCAATCGTCCAAGACCTCTCGAGTGCCGCGTCGTCTGTGGCCACTCCGTCGGTGGCTCCGGAGCCTTCCAGCCCGTCACCCAGCTTTGTACCGAATACACCGTCTCTCGCAGGCCCGTCGCCCATGTTCACCCACCTATCCCCGAGCCTATCCGAACTGGTACCTCTATTTAGGCCCCCTCCCACCCTCCCGCCTCCCGGAATACCAACCGGCAGCAATCGATATATTGAGCTGAGGCTCATGCACCATTATACCACCCATACCGGTCGAACCCTGACGACGAGCAATCTGACCGATGAAGTATGGGTGAAGGAGGTCCCTCGGCTAGCCTTTGCCGGCGCCACATATCTCACGGATGCCATGTTGGCCGTGGCCGCCCTGCACCTACGATCAGGAAATCCCGACGATAAGGAGGTGGTTCAAGCCTCCCATGCGTATATATCTTCCTCGCTTGAGGCGTACCGAGTGGCTCTAAATAAGGGGATCACAGAGGAGAATGCAGAAGCTCTCTTCCTCACCGCTACCTTGATAGCATTTCAGTCGACGGCAACGAGACTATTTGTTCGCGACAGCTCGACCTCCAACTACAGTACGAATGGGGAGTACAGTGTACCACTGGAGTGGTTCCATGCGTTCCAGGGCGTCAAGGCCGTCGTCATGTCCAGCTGGCAGTGGATCAAGAAGAGCAGCACCGTCCTCACCGTCATAGATTCCCAGCCAGCACTACAGCTGGACCCTGGTCTAAGATCGCCTACCTCGTTCTTCGGCGCTCTCTTGGGAGGCATTGAAGATGAGATTGACATCGAGGACGACCCAGATCCCCAGGCCACCCGCGACGGATATTATCATGCCGTATCGGTCCTGAACTGGGCGCACAAGTCGCCCCACGCGGGCGCTTGCCTGGCCTTCCCGGCAACAGTGGCGAAACGCTTTATCGAGCTTATCGAGATCAAACGGCCGCGAGCCCTCGTCATCTCAGCGTGCTTCTTCGCTCTCCTAAAGCGGGCACAGCATCTGTGGTGGATAGGCTGCGTGCCGCGCCGGGAGATCATGGGCGTGGCGTCCCTTTTCGAGCCGGGCTCTTCCTGGTGGCCGCATCTCGAGTGGCCGCTCAAGATTGCGCTCCATGAGGGGTCCGTAATCCCGCCGGACGTGTGGGGATACGACTGGGTGAGCGAGGCTAGCAGAGCGGCCAACGGATATTCTCCAGAGACCTACCTCGAGCATATCGAGGTCGTCTCTCAGATGTTGTCGACGCCGCAGGGATCTATGCCTCAGGCTTGAGGGGAATTTGGATTATGGAAGTAGGGGGCACGCGAAGGAGTTGAGATAACATATGATACCATTGAGTTTAAGCCTACTTTTGAAGGGCAGGGCTTTGGCGATGCTTTATGGGTGTTTGGTGGGAATTTTTTTGTCATCGTCGGTGGGAACGGAGTTTGTCTTGGGAATGAAGGTTAATATTTTGGATGGGAGTTCTTATTCGAAAAGAGTTCCGGAAACATGTGGCTCAACTATGCATATAGGATAAGACAAAAGGCACCGATACTAATTGAACCTGTCCAGGCAGTACGGCCCGATACCTTTGTGGGATCGAATAAAACATGGTATTGCTCTACTAGACAGCTGAGGGAAGGGTAGGCAGCCAAACTCCAAACTCCTCGATGCAGCAATTCTCGGAATCGCAAAACAAACACCGTAGCATTCATTATACCCTCGGGCGCTTCGAATCTTCATCTGCCATCCCCACGTCTTCGTCGCCATCCTCGCCCCTCCCCCGCTTCAGACCCTTGACCCTCCTCGTTTGCAACTTGCTGAGATCCTGCTTCCCGACGTGGATCCGCCCAATCTTGTCACCCATGATGTCCGTGCTGATATTCTTCTTCGTCTTCTCCTCCTGCTTCTTCGCCTTCTTCATCGCCTCCTTGAGCATGCTCTCGTCCGCCTCCTTCGTCCGGCCGACGCGGAAGTCTATCCTGGGGCCCATCTCCTCGACCTCCACCCGCGGCAGCCTCTGCCCGCTCCGTTTTGTGCTGATAAGATACACCCGCACGTGGATCCTCGGCTTATCGTCCTCGGTGGCCGGGTCCTCCGCAGTGATAGAGACAACGCACTGGAGTCCCTCCACGTCGATCTTATCCGCGTTCTCCCTGGCGGCAAAGAAATCCGTGAACATGCTCTTGGCGAGAGTGTACTCATTCGAGACGGGGCTGTCGAAAACCGAACCCGCAAACACGACCATGGGCCTCAGCCCCATCGTGGCCTTGCGCCCCTTGAAATCGCTCATCCGCCGGAAGCTCTCCGGGTCGAGGTACACTTCCAGCATGTCCAACACCTTATGCCCAAACATGCGCACGAGGGTGAGCGCATGCGGGCGCTTCTTGCTCGTAGACCCGAACACGAACAGGCTTGCGTCGTTCTTCTCGGAGAAGAACTCTAGCGACGAGGCGTCCTCGAACGGGTGCACCGAGTTCTTCTTGTTGAACTTCTTGGCGAGCGGCGCTCGGATCGCGTGCAGGTCAGTCATAGCGTCCTGGACGACCTGCGAGCAGGCCGTGCCGCGGAGGAAGAGGGCCGTCTTGGGGTTTTCGACGGCCTTGGGCTCGCGCTTCTCGAGGGCTCGCTTGGAGCGCGCATTGCGCGGTTTTCTGTTGGGAGATATACCAGGTCAGTCTATTGTCGATTTTTATAGGGAGCGGGAACCCATACACTGTGCGCAGCATGTTTGCGGTTGTTGTGGATAATGTTTTGTCGGATGGGGGGGTTGTTGAAGAGCTTGCGGGATGCCCGTCAAGAAATTTTTTGGGCCGTTCGCTTATCGATAAGAAGTGATCTTATCATTGCCCCGCCTTCGCAGGTGGCTTCCCTGCTTCCACCAGGCCATTGGAGCGATCATGCAATAAACGGGTACATTCGAGTCTGAATATCTTTGTGTCTTCGGAACTCAACCTTGCACGCGAAGAAGTCTTGATCGTCGACCGCACACCATGGCCACGGGGGCATGGTGGGTCTACTGAGTTTTTCGACCCCGTCAAAGCCTGTGGTGAATGCACAACGCTCACCTCCTGGACGTCAGGTTCTCTCCGATTCGTAGTATTCGTCCAATTAGAGGCGCCCGTCAAGATGAAACACTGTTTCACTTATCTCCACACTCCACGACAGTATCGGCTGGACAAACGGCGGAATCAAAGGTTATGGATTCATGAGCGAGATACCCTAAGAACTAAACTCGATTCGTCGGTGATTAAAAGCCTGCCGCCATGACCCTTTTGCTCACCCCCAGCGTCGGACTGCACCTCTGGGGCATGAAAGTCGGGTTTCGGAAAAGAACCTGCCTAATTATTAGACTATGATGCCTCAGGAAGGATCTGCCGGTAACTTATGCCGTGAGATGCGTATTATTCTACGAATTGTGACCTAAAAAAAAGTGCAGCCCCTCCTCGTGAGTGCGTTGAGTACTGACTAAGGTGTTTTAATTCCAATGCGCGCAGGATAAAAGGCAAGACTTCATGTTCTTAGCTCCGTAGGTTTCAGAGAAGACGTCTCGCGGGAAATGACGATCTGAAGGTGGTGGAACTCTGAAGGAGATAGCAGTCTGGATAGGGCATCGACGCGAGGGGCGGAGTAAGATGCGTCTGGAGACCACACTGGCCTCAGAGCACTTTGCAAGACTCTTGTGAGACAGCTGGCAGGCGCGAAACCTTCCCATTGCAGCTCAATCTTCAAATCCAATATGTCATAGGAGGGTCTGTCGAATGTTTCTAACCTGGCGAGTCCACAAGTTCTCACCGGCGCTTTGGACGACGACGAAGGTCATGAGTGGCTGGAAAGGTACATTTTAGCAGCTCCCAATGGATCTGGACGTCCATGCTGGGATCGGAGCTGTCAAGGACGTGGCCCCGTGAGCGTGTCAAGTCATGTACCGTACCTGCGCGGAAGAGGGGCAACCATTCGCCATCAACATGTAGGGAAAATGAACAGAGCGGTGAGAGGTACCCATACAAGTCGGGATGACGCGGGCCCTCCCACATCTGTGTACCTAAACCCTTCAATCCCCTGAACCCACGACCCCGCCTCATCTCATCTGCCAACCACATGCGCCCCGCTATTTGTTGACAACTGGCTGCTTGCTGGCCTGGAGGAGTAGCCCAGCGATTGTTCCCCAGTATCCCCCCTTGGGTCAATTAGCTCCTGGCTAGTGACGGCGACAGGCATTGGCTGGCACCTTCCCACCGCATCCACCAGGGGAAGCAATCATCGAGAGGTTGATCCCTCCTTCTTCCCCCCTCTTAATTTTGACCTCCGCCTCCAAGTTCCTGCGCTGTGCTGTGCGCGTGCATTCCTCCCCGTTTTCGTCCCGTACAATTCGGTAGAATCCCGAATATCTATCCTTTCCACGACATCACTATCTCAAAATGAAAGGCGAGGTGAGACAATTCCCCGCCTAATGGATTACCCGAATCCCGTCGTCTTTGGCCAATGAGTGGTCCCGACCGCTCAACTCCACCTTCATCAACACCACTGCTCTCTACCAACGCTGCGGACGCAAGCGACATTGCTAACGGACACTTGCTTCGCGTTTACTAGATCCTCCACGTTCACCTGGGTCAGGCTGGTGCCCAGCTCGGTAACAATGCCTGGGAGCTGTTTGTTCTCCATGCTCCCCTCTCACCGAGCAACCACTGCTGACCGCTTTCTCGTAGCTACCTTCTGGAGCATGGCCTGGGCCCGGACGGCCGGCCCGACCCGAACGCGAAGGATATCGTCGAGGGTGGCTCGTTCGAGACCTTCTTCTCTGAGACCAGCAACGGAAAATATGTCCCCAGGTCTATCTTCTTCGACTTGGACCCTTCCCCTATTGACGAGATCCGGACGGGCCCGTTCCGCTCTCTGTTCCACCCCGAGTACATGATCAGCGGCAAAGAGGATGCGGCCAACAACTATGCCCGCGGCCATTACACTGTCGGCAAAGAGGAAATTGACAACTGCATGGATCGGATTCGCCGTGTTGTCGGTGTGTACACTTTGCACCCTAGACCCCCAACCTTGACTTTCTGGACGTGTCCACACTTCTGCGGTGACACATTGGCGAAGCATCACAAGCAACGCTCAATTAGTTCTATGTGGGCAAAATCGCCGTACTGACTTAGCTTTTTCCTTCCAGACAACTGCCAGTCTCTCCAAGGATTCCTGATCTTCCACTCCTTCGGTGGTGGTACCGGTTCCGGTTTCGGTGCCCTCCTCCTCGAGCGCCTTTCCAACGACTACGGCAAGAAGTCGAAGCTCGAGTTCTGCGTCTACCCCGCCCCCCGTGTTGCCAACGCCATCGTTGAGCCCTACAACGCTGTTCTCTCCACCCACAGCACTATCGAGAACTCGGATTGTACCTTCCTGGTGGACAACGAGGCCGTCTACGACATCTGCCGGCGCAACCTTGACATCCCTAGGCCCTCCTACGAGCACCTCAACCGCCTGATCGCACAGGTCGTCAGCTCTGTCACCTCTTCTCTCCGGTTCGATGGTGCGCTCAACGTCGACCTAAACGAGTTCCAGACCAACCTCGTTCCCTACCCTCGTATTCACTACCCTCTCATCAGCTACTCTCCTGTCATCTCGGCTACCAGGAGCGCGCACGAGGGCTTCAAGGTTGCCGACCTCACCTTCCAATGTAAGTGAAGCCCTGAATGCAGGCCATGAGTCTCTTGTCTGACCTAAACCGCCAGGCTTTGAGCCTAACAACCAAATGGTTGTTTGTGATCCGCGCAACGGCAAGTACATGGCTGTCTGCCTTCTGTACCGTGGTGACGTCGTGCCCCGCGAGTGCAATGCGGCCATCTCCGCTGTCAAGGCCAAGGCGTCGTTCAACCTCGTCGAATGGTGTCCGACCGGCTTCAAGCTCGGGATCAACTACCAAAAGCCCGTGGCTGTTCCCACGGCCAACCCCGAGGATGGTGGTCTCGCTTCTGTCGACCGATCCGTCTCCATGCTTTCGAACACGACCGCGATCGCCGAAGCCTGGTCGCGCCTCGACTACAAGTTCGACCTCATGTACCACAAGCGTGCCTTCGTCCACTGGTATGTCGGCGAGGGTATGGAGGAGGGCGAATTCAGCGAGGCGCGCGAGGATCTTGCTGCCCTCGAGAAGGACTACGAGGAGGTTGCCGCCGAGGGTGGCGAAGACTACGAGGGCGAGGAGGTCGAGTACTAAAGACCGTGGCCGGGTGCCGCTTCGAATATATTGTGATGGATGGTCTGTTGTTTTGACATGGCTGTTTTGTACGAAATGACCTTCTTGCTCCCGGCGTATTGCAGGGGCCATGTCCGGTGGGTGTGTTTTCGCATCCCTTCCGTCAAACTGCTCCTGGCTGGTGACAAGGTCGTGATGATGATGACTTTGGTACAAAAAGACAGTGATCTTTTTTCTACATGTTTACTCTGTTCAGCCGTTTTCTTCTTTTTATTTCCTTTGCGTTGTAGGGGTGCCGGGTTAGCCTTGGCAAATGGATATTGGAGTCGCGTGTCGTTAATAGATGAGGGACGACCTTTCATCTTATTTCTCTTGCTTGATATGTTCGTAGGGTGATGACTTTTGACCGTACCCGGTACTATACCATTACGTCGTTAACCCCTAAAATCTTCCGTTACGAAACGTTATGACGATGCTAAAGCGGGCAAATGAGTCTAGTGGCGGCAGGCTGGGGGCGCTCCGGGACTTGTCCAGCGTTCAGAGCAACCACCGTAAATTTGATGGCCTGAGATTGCTTCTTAACCCAATGTCTCATAGCCTGCCATCACGCTTACGGGATCGGGCAGCATTCCTCCGTGGAGTGTTCCACAAGTGCCTTCGTAGCTATAAATTTATCTGATCCGGAGCGGATAACTTGTCTCCACGCATAAAAGCCGTAATGGAACCCAGGAACTCATCGATAACATGAGGTATCATCCATAAGTATATACAGACACTCCCTGAGATACATCACGTTCATTCCTTTTTCTTTACAGCCCCTTTCTTCCACTGCTTCGCTCGCTCCGCCCTCTTCCCCTTCAGCTTCTTCCCTGTCGCAGATTTCTTCTCCTTGTGCCTCTTGATCAACCCGTCGACGTCACCAGCGGACGCCCGCTTCCCCTCGAAAATGATATGCTCGGGCGTCTTCACCCCCTTACCATTGTGAGCCTTCGACCCACGGGCCTGCCTTGCGGCCCCAGCGACGCCGAGGAGCTTCACCTCACGGCGGGACCCCGACTTCTCCTTCGCTCCAGACTTGTCCTTCGCGTTGCCAGAGGAGGGGGTCGTGCTAGGGCCAATACCACGCTTCTGGAGGGCCTGTGTGGTGTTCTTGGGGTTCCTCGCGCGTGTCACGCGGAGGGGTCGCGGGAGCATCGGGGTAAACTTCTTGCCATCTAGCAGAAGTGCCGCTTCGACGTGGTTGCCATCCTGGAGATGTAGACATTAGACGAACCGCCACCCATAGGGTAATGGGTAGGGAAGAAAAATGACGCCCTTGGGTGCGACGAAACTTTAAAAACTTACATAGAACTGGACATAGGCAAATCCCTTGCCCACTCGTGTTTTGGGATCCCTCACAACTCGGACGCTCTCAACCTTGCCTGCCTTTTGGGTGAAAACACGCCATAGGCCCTCTTCGACATCAGAGGGGACCTTGTAGCGCTTCTTTGACGTTGTGTTTCCCTCAGCGTCGGTGTTCATAACCGTCTCATCGTCAACGAAGCCAAGGTTCCCGACGAAGACACACCGGCGGTGATCGGTCACGCTGGGGTGCTTCACACCATCAACTCGGAGGTGCCTATCCAGGACAACGGTCGCGTTGAGTTTCGAGACGGCCTTGCGCGCCGCAGCAGGGGTGGAGTAAACGACGTAGGCGTTGCAGGATTTTGTAGTCGAGTCCATTAAAGACTTAGTGATGTAGGCAGCGCGTTTCGGTAGGGATAGCGACGAGAAGGGCAGTGACCTGAAACGGAGAGACTCCAGTTTCTCAGATGGCGTTGCGGACTTGTCCAAGACCGACTCTAGGTGCTTCTCAAGCGTCTTCTTTGCCTTTCTTGAGGATACCGCCTCAATAGATACGTTTCCGAGGAACACGGTTCTGTCGGCCTTGTTAACATCAGTCTCTTGAACCTCCTGCATTAGGGACTCGTGAACGAGCTTGGCCCCTCCGTCGCTATCGTCATCCTCGTCACTCTCTTCCTCGGATGACTTGTTGACCTTCTCTTCCGATGGCTTGGCGTCCTTCTTCCTCTTGTTTGAACGTTCGTCTTCCTCTAATAGTCTTCGGAGGTGCCTTCCTTCTATATCATCGATAGCGTCCTTTCGCTTTCGCTTCCGATCTGCACGGGGACGCTCGGCCGCCTCCTGACCAAGGTCCGTTGCAGTGGGGTTCTGAGGAGCAGGTGTGTCTTCCGCGGTCTCATATTCACTCTCGCCGCTGACTTCGTCAGAGATTTTAGGAGCTACATCGCTGTCGTCATCGTCCTGATTCTCGTCGCTGGAGGGCGACGAGTCGGACTGGCTCTCCTCGTCCTCGCTGGATTCGGGTGCGCCCTTCACCCTCTGATGCGGGGCCTTGGGCTTCGGCTGCACGGACTTCGCTGGCCCAGCCTACTCAGTGTGAGAGTTACGTCCATGCCACAAACACAATTTTCGGAACCTACACTGGTAGTGAAGAGAGCGTCGAGCGTAGGGTCAATGCCCGCCGCTGAGGAGGTCAGGATGGAGGAGAGACTGAGAGAGAGGTTAGCCTTAAAGAGAAGTTCACCCTTTTTTTTCCCCAGCTGATTGACACTTTAAAGAACAATTATGCGGGAGTTTTTACCTTTTCTTCCCCATTTCTTCGTTTTGTTATCGAAACTATACGGGTGACGATCCTCTTCGTGCTGCTTGTGCTCCTCGTCGAAGCCCGCAACGGAACGCAAAAAAAATATGGACTGAAGAATACTGCCGTGGGGCAGCTTCGGCTATCCAGGGCGGTGAGGTGTACCAGGTACTTACCCCCACCGGCATATCAGTCTGCCGAACGCCGGAGCCAGGAATCACAGCGCCAATGAGTGGCGGGCATGCAACCCATTCTGCAACTGACATCAGATGACGGCGGACTTGGCCGGAGCAACCAGCTTGCTCTCGACACACCATTTTGCCCGTGGCTACGAAATCGCAACGCCCCCAGGTTCCCTCCTCTCCAACCTGCCCCGAACCCGCTTGCTTGTTATCCAACGGCCAACCCCTCCGCACTCCTACCGAAGTTGAAACTAGTACCGGAGACTGCAAGCGACGCCACAGGGCGACTGAGTCTTCCGTTCGATCCTATCCATTCTTCATCGACGACTCTCGCCGTTGCCGCACACTTGTGACGATCGGCGCGAAAGTGGTGCTTCTCTACCACGCTCTTCCCTTCGCCTCCTCTCCAAACGCGGTGCGCCTGACACATTGCTCGATACTTCTCGAGCATCGAAGTGTTCTTGCTCGAGTTTAGGTCTTCACTTTACAAGGAGTGGTCGATCTCTTCGACAGAAATTGCCAACTATGGCCGCAGCCGCCCCGGCTCCGCCCACCCTATCCACGAACCACCCCGTCGCAGATGGGGAAGACAGCAACCTATCGAGTCCTCTCAGTGAGGTAGATGACAAAGATGAAGAGCTGGACGACCCCGATACTATGAATCTCGACCACCCCGCTCAGCAAGAAGACCCCTCGGATTCCGACGCGCTCTCAGAAGCGAACGATACCGAGGCTGAGACCGAGCGTCTTTATGACACCCCTCAGGTTTCCCGTCAGAAGAATCTCATTCTAAGCCAAATCGACGAAGAAGATGCCACAGAGACGACTCCTACAAAGCCCTCTGCCGTCATCGTGACTGGTGCAACGCGGGACGCTGACGACTCCCTCTCAGATGTGGACATGTCCGCACCGCCTTCGAGTCCGCCCGAGGAGCCCTTGTCTCCGACGAAGGCTAAACGCTCTCCATCTTCCGAAGGGAGCAACACTTTGTCTGGGTCTAAGAAACGGAAGCGTTCGCCGGTCGCAGATCGGTCGGATTCTGAGGCACCGCTTCGGAAGCGCGCGGGATCTGTCGGCGTTTCCAACCAAGGGGCGGGCAGCAAAATATCAACTTCTGGTGATGGAAAATTTGAAGAGCTCAAATCCGTGGAGTCATCAGCAGTGACGTCTCCTGTTGAACACGACGAGGGCGCTGAGGGTACGCAGAGAGAGGATTCGCCTGCTCCGGAGCCCGTTGTTACCAAGAAGGTGACGAGAAACGGCAGCAAACAAGCCAAAGCGGCCATCTCGAATGGCACTGACATCCAAGAGGACGAGGGGACTGTCGACAACGAAGTTGAAGGTAGGAAAGGTGATGAGGGGTTGCAAGGGAACGCTGAGGATGACCCGGACTCGGCTGCGAAGCATGATGAGGAAGAAGGTGTGCCTCTCTCTCTTGTAGAGGCCGCAAAAGATGCAGAACCACTAACAAATGGTACAGCTGAGAAGAAACGAGTCGCCGTCGAGGAATGGACTGCTATAGAGCAGAAATTCAATGTCTTCAGAGATCGGTATGCCGCTATCGTCCCGTCGCTCGCCTTTACCAAACCCTAAATATCACCGTCATCTTCGCTCGCGCACGTTTCTAACTTACCTTATTCGTATGCAGCCTGTACAAGGACCGGTTAGAGAAGCTTGAGCGCGAAGAACAAGCCCTTACCGCCGATGAACCATACCACGCCGAGTATCTCAATATGAAGCAGTGCTTGGACGAGCTACACGAGGAGAAAGTCCGAAAGATAAATAAGGAATACGAATATACCCTTGCGGCCCATGACGAGGTAGCTGTCAGCCGTAGGGCGATGATATGGGGCCAGTTCTACCAGGGCGTGAGAGAGGCGCGGCTGGAGATGCTGTCCCAGCTCAACCAGGAATGGCATGATACACAGAACGCTCGTCGTCATGCTCACAGCTCCCCTGATTACGCGCTTCCCTTCCCCTCTTCGCCGGCGCAGCGCGTGCGCAACGCCGTGGCCTACAACACTGAAGTTTCAATTCTTTCAGGTATGGCGATACATGAAGGGTTTCCGGCCGCGCCAACAATGCATGGCATTACCACGGCCGAGGTTGAGGACGATCTTGAGGCCATAAAGGTAGGTCAGAAAGCCATGATTCTACGATAACACAGCCCTGCTGACTCCGCGTTCTATTAGCGGGCTCGCCGCCAGCGTCAGCAATCTATAGCATATCAGAATCCTGCCCATTCCGGTAGCTTAGACACCGCCGGCGAACAGTTACTCCGCAACACGCCCTGGGCGAACCCGAGCCATCACAACCATACCAAGAAAGCCGTCGCGGGACCTTCTTCTGAAGGTCAGGGGGGTGCCCAATCTAATACACCTCGAGTCAACGGACAGAAGTCAATACCACAGTCGGGAATAGATAAGCTGCAAAACTCAGCGGGATCTACTTCAGTGGATTCAGTCCACTCGCCAGTCATGCAGGCGAAACGAGTACGAAACCCGCATGAATCCTCAAGCACCCCTGCGAAGACTAGCCAGGAGCCTCACATGGCGAAACAAGCGGTGGTAGGAGCTTCCTCCGGGAGTTGATGGTATTCGCCTTCTATTCTGGCGAGAAATGTTTACTCTGGTGTACTAGGTTGGTCTGGTTCCGCATTCGGCATGATACCCTTGGTTGTGGGCAGGGAGGATCCTGTGTACATTAAAGCAGCATTGGAGTTTCAATAAGGTTGCTTTTGGCTGATTGCCCGGTTGAGTGTCACGTTATAGTTAGCGTGTGGGCGAATATAAGGAGTACGAGGTAGGAGGATTGCCATATTTCCGATGGACGGTGCATCGATCCTCTCTAAATCCTTAAGGGCAGAAGGTTCCTTTAATTTACACCTAACGTACAATATCTGGGCATCCCACCCACATTCTATGTCTGTGAATCCTCGGTGTATAAACGCGCATGGACCGAATCTGACTTGGTCCAGAGTGTTCGCCACGGGAAGCACAACGGCATCCCACCTCCAGACCGACGTCACTGAAAGCATGACGGACATGGGTTGATTGTGTGATGTGTTCTCTTGCTTCGAGATCCCATGTATCAGGGCCTCCAGGCGAGAAAACCTCTCCACCCCTTGGTCCCGACGTTGGAGTCTCTCATGTGCGGAGGGAAGGGCAGGACCTCCTTAGGACTGTGATTTCCGCACAGGCTCATCGGGAACCTTGACATCCTCGAAGTCTTCCTGTCCAACAGCCTTTATCGTCCACCAATCTACCGATCTTGTCAGCCCTGGTTCCCGCGGTGGAAGGTAGAGATAAGCGTACAGACTCCGCCGACAACGCACCAGAGGCCGAGGCCAGTGAGCGCATTCTTCATGAGGTAGGGTTTGCGGGCGCGGATAAGGGCCGGGCCCTGACGGAAATTCCGGTCATAGTACGAAGATCGGGGAATCCTGCCATGCCGGAGTCCGAGTTAGCTCTGTCGTATTTCGAGAGCGTAATGGGAGGGGGTATCGTCGCATACGGCATTGTGGGAGGTCAGGGAATAACAATCCCTCAATATACGTTTTGTGACGCTTCAGAGGCCACAGGCAAGGCCGGGTATAAACCACACGTAAATCAAGGCAAAAGGCGCAGCAGTAGCAGCGATTCGAAGCTCTCCAACCGGGTGAAGCCACAATATCTTGACAAGATCTTGCGACCCCTTCAATCAGTGGCGTGGTGAATCTAGAGAGCGGGAAATATTCGGCTATATAACCATCGAGCCCGAAATTCCTTGGTCTACAATGCGAAAGTGACGTACCGCCTTCCGCATTTAGTAGGGCCTGAATTCCTGAGCTTGGTGCCCTGGCTTGAAGTTTTCCGCGTCACGTCTACGAAACTACTGCCCTGACATATCCATGAATTGAACTTCGCCAGCCTGAAAGCCAGTCGCACCAGGCCAGAAGCATAGCGCAACCTGGTTTCCAAGGGAGGGACTAGAAACTCCTTCCAAAACCACTGGATTTGTGCAACCACTAGCAGGGAAGTCCGGTCGCATTTCGACAACCAACCGCGAAGATCGCGTCCCACCGAACGGGTTCCGTCGTCCATCCCGCATCAGCTTCGCAACCACCATTCACGATCGTCGTCACGATATTTCTGCCTACCCCATTATTATCGCGAACACCAACATCCAACGACTATAGCCTTGATCGCTCATGGGCTCTATCCTTGACATCGAACACGCGAGCTGAAAAAGCGGCCTCGAGCTCCCCTATGATCGAGCATCTCCCTAGTATTCTAGTCTATCACCCTCTTTTGCTGTCACTCCGAGGTCATTGCGGCCTCTCGTAGTCCATCATGGCAGCCACCCTGTCGGTTTCGGACCACATCAGGCAATTGAATGATGCGCGCAGGCTCGTTCTTGGTGATGTGAAGCTCTACCAGTCCGTCGTCAAGGGCATACTCCCCATCATCGCGCCCACCTCGCAACTAGAGCTGAGACGATGGACGGCCGACTTCCTGGCGGATACCTTTGCGACGCCGGTGCTGCCGGCGAAAGACAAGGAGGCGATGCAGCCATTTGTGCTGGACACGGTGCAGTCTATCTTGGAGAACCCGGACGAGGATGCGCACGTTTTGCGGAGTATGATCCAGACTGCTGCCAGCATATATCCCATAGCTTTGCGATGGATGTTAGTGCCGCATTTCCCTCGCGTTCCTCGGTTGTAGTGGTCTGTTGAGAGCGGATAGAGCTGACCATTGTACTCCCTATAGCATCGAGAACTCCTACGATACCATCACATGGGAGAGGATGACGGCCGTCAAGACGAGGATCCTTCGAATTTGGGATGACGCGACTCCCTCAATCCGAATATGCTGTATCAAGTTTGCGCAGAGGGTTGTTCTCGCGCAATCAGCGTCGTCGCCGTCGGAACCCCGGGTATAGCCAAACTGCCCATGTCTTATCGGTGAATCGAAGAGCGATGACTTGCTGACCAACTATTTGATAGCGGGGCGACATGCTCGACATATCCTTAGACAGAGTTCCTCCGAACCACGCCCTACTAGACCCTCGGACCATGGAGGCAGAGGCGTTTGGCCTCCTTGACCGCATGCTAGGAGTCCTCCAGGACAACAGCAGGTAAGCAGACGTAGTTATCGTACTGTAGATTGTAGCTGACAGCCTTCTCCGTGGTACAGTGATGCGTTGGTAGTTGACGCGACCCTGAACTGCCTGTCTATTCTTGTTCGCACACGACCGAGCACATCAAACAGGATTTTGAATACTGTTCTGAACTTCAACCCCATGAAACTGGCTAGCTCACCCATGACACCAAAAGAGCGTGTTCACATAAAGTCTATGGAGAAGACGACGCGCATGTTTTTCATTCACCTAGTCAAGAGGTGAGCCTCCATCGTCGCCCGAGATCCGTCCTGTTTCCCGATACTAACACGGTCTAAAGGGACCCCAACAATCCTATGAACCCGAGGCTTCACCAGCAAATAGAGCGTTTGATGAGGATGAAGACGGAAACCTTCGATGAGACGGCAAAGAAGCGAATACTCGATCCTCACCAAGCAGAGGTATCCGACGCGAAACGGCTCAGGACCTCGGCCGGAGCCATGGTGGAGCCCCAGGTGGACGAGGACGTCCCTCCCCTCGGCCCGGGGCCGCACACGCTGGGGTCGGTATTCACCCTTACCCCTTCGGAAGGACTCCAGTCGTTTGATGTTAGCGTCGTTCCACTACCCCTGGCCGCACGGATAAACGTCTCAACATTTGTGAACGTCGATTCACAAGTCTTCGATAAGGCCATCCAGGTATGACATCCCATGTTAAGTATTCTGTTTGGTGCTCGCGACTTATAGGAGATGCAGGCCATTCGAGACCGACTCCTGATGTTGGAATCCACTCCCCCTGTACTTAACCCGAACACAGCTCCTCTAGGAGTGGACGAGGATGACGACGACTACGAACCTGACTTCTACGCGGCGGAAGATACAGAGCAGATCCTTAACAAGCTTGATAGCTCCCCAGCGGATCTAAAACCACCGGAAGACGCTCTCCAGCTTCAAGCGTTCTCGTTACCAACAGCCCCGCAGTTAACCACCGATAGCGCGGTAGATATAGGAAAGATGAGCATCACGCAACTAGTTGATCAGATGAGATCGTCGGACGACCCATCCACAAAACGGCAAAAGCCCGGATTCAACCGGTTCGCGTCAAGCTTTGGCGATCGAGACTCGGCCGTGACGCTCCTCATCCGACTCGCCACCCGCTCACATGCGGGCGTTGAAGAGGTGGTCCCTAAGAAAGAAGACGAGGGGTTGGGTCCTTCGATGTCCCTCAGCAATCACATCCGAGACATACTCCACGGGTACATCGTGGAAGATTTCCGGAGACGCATCGACGTTGCGGTCGCCTGGTTATGCGAGGAGTGGTTCAGCGACAGGCTACAGCCCGACAAGCTACCGCGCTACGAGAAGTTGGTATTGAAGCTCCTAGATGGCTTCTTGCCGTACCTCCACCGCCAGGATAAGATACTCACCCGGTTCCTCGCCGAGGTTCCGGAGTTGACCGAAGCGATCCTCTCACGCGTAAAGCAAATTTGCCGCGATCCTACTGTCGTGGGGCTGGCACTGACGAGTCTCTTGTACATCATCATGATGAAGCCTCCAGCGCGTGAGCTGGCACTTGACACCGTCGAAGCCATCTGGACGGAATGTATGTTGCACGCCCAGCGGATTCCCATCACCTTCTACGGACCCAATATTTTGACCAATAGTCGAACAATATTGACAATACCCGTTTAGATGAGGACGCGCGACCAACGGCCGAGAAGTACTTGACAAAGTATAGGCCAGGTTGGCGCGAGAAACAAGGCAACTCAGAGATGGTCGCAGCACCGGCCAATGGGACAATCACAACATGAACTTCACGCGAGATGGCGCCCCAACTCGCAACATGTATAATAATAGGGGCAGAACAAAGAAAACAAGGGTTAAACTACCCGTTCGCAATGTATAGTTGGTTTTAGCAGTAACGCCCCGGCCGGGGAGGTTAAAGGGGGAAAGGGCTTAACAGCCGGTCGAAGAGGTGGGAACATAGCGCGGCGTCCTGGGACATGTATTATATCTTGCTCACGGTTTTTTGCCGCTACTCAACCCGTTGATTGCATATCCTACGTAAGGTCCACGACAAAGGTAACGTATATGGAAAAGCGGATTTGTACTCCTCAGTTGTGAGTCAGGGGTAGCGGGGATTGTGTCTACCTCTTATGTGGTCTGGGTCAACCATGTTTTTGATGAAAGAAAACTTTGCAGTCATACCTCGTGTTGTGCGAACTCTTCCATCTGCTTAAATATGGGGCTTCGAGAGACAGGGATCCGTTGTTTTTTGTTGGAGGAGGAGGAGGAGGCCGGCTCGGGCGGGCGCCATGCTACCCCCTTTTCCCTGGAAACAAATCGTCTAAAACATGCAGAGGACACGCCTTGATACGGATCAAACATGCGCACAAGGGAACCCTTCTCATCTCCGAGCGCCCGACCGCGTACATCATCGGACGAAGGGTCTGAGCCAGGAGGCCCGGGAGCCGCCCAATTGCAACGGACCCCGCATTCGATAGGATTTGAATGACGGTGCAGTGATGACGCTGGGTCTGTGTGGTGGGTGGAGGAGAGAAGATGTGTATGGTGATGTGCGTGCAGGTTGTGAACATTTGCAAAAATCCAGTCTTAGCGAGCGTTATCTCTGTAATCAGCCAGTGCTGATGTGGCTTGGGACCTGGCCGCAGTGCTGGGCCAACCAGTGTCGGTGGAGAAAGATTGACATTTGGACAAGGATAAATGCCGGCTGGCGAACCCTTTCGGTGAGGTTGAAATCAAAATGAATGAAAAGCAGAGTGGCAAAGAGCAAGTTCCAACAAGCAGGTTATATACTATCAAGGGCTTCCTTGCGGGCACACGGCACGATGGAGACTCTGCTTTCTGCAGACCCTCTGCACGCGCTCGATGCTGGAATTCTGGGGTGGTCCCTGACTATTCCCGTGCCGATCCCGGCACTGGCGCGGCCCACCAGGGGTGTGGATTCAGTAAACTCACGCTAAGCCGGGGGGTGTACTGGGGCCTGCCGACAACCTTGTTGGTGGGCTGAGGTGGTCATATACAGATTCGTGAAGTATTCCTGAACCCATTTTTTTCAATCGAGTTACTTCGTCGTAAAGTAGGCAGAGAGGGCGCTGGAAAGAGTGCAGGTCAACAACAAACAGATCCCCTCACCAATTGGAGCCTCCCATGGAAGCGACCCGCCGGCCGCCCGGCCCTGCACCCTAGGTCAAAAAGCAAAACATCGACGGCTTGGGATTGTGTATCAGCGCAGGTGGAGAGACATGTCAGCGACGGCTTGAACGAAAGAGGAGCAATGGATGTGCTGCGTCGTCTTCTGCGACCCGCCCTTCATCTCTTCTAAAAGCCCATTCACCAAAACATCCGTGCAACCCATCCCGTATTGTCCCCCGCTCTCTTGATCTCCATCCTTCCACACACTCCTGTTATTTAACCGCTTTGGCTTCCGCTGCACTTCTCGCCAAAGGGAGATCTGCCTACCGAGGAAGCGTTCGACACGGTTCAGTGATAAACTCAACAGGCTCCAGAGAACGAGTAGAGGATCCCTGATCGACTTCTCCTCCGCCTATATTCACCCTCCGGTATCATCACTACCCCATCAGACAACCAGCAGCCTACGAAATCGCCCACCGTCTCGACGGATAATTCATCCGAATCCCAGCCTATCTCCCCGTCGGCAGACGGCCCCCAACGATCGGGTTGCACCAGTTGCTACGCCGCACAAATTCCCGACACCAACAAACGGAACATATCCTCGTGTAGGCCCAGCGTCAGACCAGCATACCCGCGACGCGACCCTCAAGCCCTTGGCCGCGACCAGACCTCGCTCTCTTCGACGGCCGGCCCGCCGCGGCCTCTGGTCTCGTCCTGCGTTTGTAGTTGTTGCCTGGTTAAAGAAGGGTCGATAACATGGCAAACCGTCTGATCAAGCCTCGAAAATTCAGGTCTTCAAAAGAACTGAAGAAGGATTCCAAGTTACCGAAACCCGATCAAAAGGGTAAGTCGTCAAGAACAGCCGGGAACCGGGGGCCTCTGTTGCCGCTGTCCGCTTCCTCAACCCGGGGCGACGTCCATCCTAGAAGAGTTCTGAAACCGCGCATCCCGCGGGTTTTCTGAATCAGCACTTGCTGGGCCTCGTTGTCTTCAAGTGTCTTCAGAAGTATCAAGCACCAAGGTTGGCTTCCAGTCTCAAGGCACGAGCCTATGTGGACCGAGAACGAAACCCTCCCCCCCCCCCCCCAAAATCGCCGTTTATTTTTCCTCCACCGAATTTCTTGGCCAAGTGGGCCCGCTTCCCAGGCGCGGCTCCCTTTGACGTCTTAGCTGCCATTCCATCGTCGGACGTTGCTGACATCGAACCCGCTATCTTCCAGAAAACAACAATCCTCTGCCTCCCGCAAACGCCCCGGCGCATCCGGATGTTCTCCTTACCCCGACGCCAACGCAGTCGCCCACTCAAACTCACCGCCAGAGCATGACCCCGAGCGCCGCTTCTTACCAGACACCTGCGACGTTGAGAAACAAATTACTTCCCAAACTTCCGTCGCCCGACCCCTCCTCCCCTCCAAGCACAAGAAGCACGCCTGGGATGCAAACGATCCGGACCGTACCGAGTTTCGAAGGAGTCATTTCAGATACAAGCTCGGACACGCCATCAATTATCACGAAGAATTCTGCCTTTTCAAGCTCAGTCAACAGCAACACAAGCACCAGCCATACTGAAGACGAAAAGATGTCCACAGTACGATTAAAACCCGAGCAGTCCAGGGTGTGGGAAAGCAGTAGTAATGGCGAGACGCCGTCAAGATTGCCGCGGGAGAGCATGGAGCAAGGGCAAACAGGAAGTCAGAGACAACAGCCTTGGGGGCAGAAGTGGGAGCACGAACCAGCCCGACATGCGCCGCCGCCTCCTGTCATAACTCGCACGTTCGACGGCCACGACACTCACGTAACCTCGCCTACCTCAGAAACGCAGGATCCACAAACTCAGGGATGGGATTCGACAATCGGAAAGGCCGGACTTGGAAAGACGGGACGCGTGATAAACAAGCTCGTCAGCGACAATGAGGCTTTGAAGCGTGACATCAGGATCGAGAGGCTAAAGGCCGACGAGGCAAAGCAGACCGCGAAGCTCACCGAGGACAAGATGGAAAGGCTAATACAAGACTACGAGAGCCGGCTGCTCGAGGCGAACGTGACCAAGACGCTCCTCGCCCGCAAGGAACGCCAAGTCGAGTCCCTAACGGCCGCGGTCGAGCTCGAACGCGAGAAGGCGGCGGCGGCTCGCGACCGTGAGCGCACGTGGCGCGAGGAGATGGACAAGGCAAAGTCCGACGCCAAGGTGAAAGTCGAGGACGCGACGACGCGCGCGGCGCTGATGGAGGGCCGGTATAACGCCATCTCATCGCATTGGAAGGAACAAGGCGAGGAGGTCAAGCGCACAGCGACCAAATTGCGCGGTGAGATCGCGACGCTAGTCAAGGAGAGGCGGCGGGACGACGAGAAGATCGTGGCACTGAAAGAACTGTGCGACCAGCAAGACGGCAACATCAAAGAGTTAGTGCGACAGAAGGAGGCGATTGCGGCGCAGTTCGACGCCTATAAACAAGGGCAGGAGGACTGGTTGAGGGATGTGAAGGTGAATGCAAGGGCAAGGGAGGAGGAGCAGGAGGTGATGCTTGAAGAGACGAGGGAGACGTTGGCAAAGCTGAAGTGGGCATTAAACGTCAAGGAGAATGTTCCTGGTGCGCAATGATCCCGTCGCATCGGCGCCGCCTTCATCCTATTTTCCGACGACAGCCCGCGTCATGGGTTTGGCTCCTTCAACTCCTACTTCTTGCTCTTCGACATATTCCTTCGAGACTAGAATCCTCGCTGTTCACTTCGACCCGACTGACATTGGCGACTTTCATATTCCTGTCCACCTTCATGATTCACATACAGCAGTTTAATATCGGGGTTTTAGGGCGTAGAAGGCACTTTCTGTGTTTGGACTCTCTTTGTTTTCGGCGCGACAGACAAAACGAAACGAACATTGGCAAGGGAAAGAAGCGGTTTTTTTTTTGTCTTTTTGAAAGCCTGGGATACACCGAGAATGAGACGACTACATCGCTCCGCGTTTTGTTTTATATACCATTCTCGTTTAAGGGGCACTCTCTTTCCTGTCTATTTTATCACTTACTCTTGAATGACTTACGCCTTCTTTTATTTTTTTTCTCCTTATAGCGGCTCGAGGGGTGGTTTGTTTTGGGATAGAATAGAGACTGGCTGGTATGGGATGAAGCTGCTCAATCCCACTCCGCTTCCAGCTCCGATGGATATCAGAACGTTACCATAGCCGGCGCCAGGTTTCAGGGGAGGGAAAGGAGACGGACGTAACACCCTGCCCTATTCTATTTCGATCAATGGAACTTCTTCATTTGGCTTCACCTTTTTCGTCACCTTGCTGTCTATGATGAATGCTGCACCAAGCGGGCCCCGCCCCACCGACAAACAAAAGCAAAAGAATAAACATACAACATCAGGGATTCGCTGGTCGTCACCGACCCAACTACTAATCTGACGCTCCAGAGTTTAACGAGGCGAGAGCGGACGGGATCGCGTGTTTTCTCGGGGCTGTGGTCGTATGTACTAGAGGAGGCCCAACAGCATATTTTAAAGGCATCGTGAAGATTCTAGGAGCATTGGCAGGCATACTCACCTGCCCAGCTGTAAGAAAAATGAAGCACACTCTAGGAACTCTATAAAGCCGCAGAGGGAGGGATAATGACCCTCTTGGACCACGTGTTCGACTCTCGGGATGCTGCAGACCCGAACCTTTCGCGTTTGCTCTGTAATGGCAGAAGCAGATGCCCTCTTCTTGCGTCCCACACAGGCCCAACCGGTGAGTCTCTTGCTAGGTGTACATGCATGGAAGTCTTCGTGCACCGAAGGTTGGAGATGATGTTTCCCGCCATCGACTTATCATCTCCTATTCCCTGAACTTTTATCCCGCCTTAAAATGCCGTGGCGTATAAGACAGGTGCGAGGATGTTGGGCAATGCGTCCTTCCCCGTCTAACTAGGGGTTCCACTAACAAAGCAGGAACTAAACTTGTACGTTTGGCTCCCTATGGAAGGAGTGGGTGCCTAGCCAAATTCACTGAACTTGCTCCTGCCATTCATACTCACACCCCGGGCAAACCCCCCAAGGCCGCCGGCCCAGCACCTTCTCCCGCTGCGGCCCACACCTATTCGAGTATGGGACAAGACATGCTTCTCGATTTATCCCCTTCATGTCTCGTTTTTTCACGCATTCGAGAGGCTTCCATCCCCATCATATGGCCATTCTTCAAGGCTCCATCGCCGCCCTGGACACCCGGCCGATTCTCCTCTCCTTATCAAGCATCACGGGCCCATATTCGCAAGCGGCTACTAATCACCCCGTTTTCCAGGGGCCCAAGGCATAAGCACCACTCCTCTGCCTCTCTCACCTCGTACCGGTGTTTCATACTTAGACGCTCATGGGGCGCCTAGGATACGTCATCTTCTAGCTTCTCAGCACGCACGAGCCCAAGACCCATCGATTAATCTTCATCATTCCTACTTTAGCAACACGAGAAGTCGAGGTCATGGGCGACTACATCGAGTTTTACATCGCCTGCAATCCTCCCCTTCGCCCCAAGGGCGTCAGGTATGTCCTCGATCAACTAAAGGAAATGAAGGTTGAGGTATGCACCGTCATCACCCAACAATATTTAACTACGCTTTACTAACCTAACTCCGAGGTATAGTGCATTGAAATCCTCTACGAGCCTACGGTTCTCTGGTTTCAATGCTGCGTTACGGAAATCCAACGGAAGCCCTTGGTCAACTTTCTGACCTCCCTTCTTCACGAGATCCTGGCCCGGGAGACTGACGAATCTCAGTTGGACAATCGGACAGGTGGCATCGAGATTGTTGGAGATGACCCCATGATCCTAGATTGGGGGGCATTCCTGAAGTTGGGGAAGGACGAACTGGACGGGTACGAGCAATATCGATATCCGGAGCCTTTTCGCTGCTATGCTTTCAAGGCCATCTGGCAAAGGCTGCGGTCGATAGATGCCCCCGAGGATGTTACTATCAAAAGCCTCCTGAAACGAGAGGGAAATTTTGACTGGTCCATCGAGGCATTCAAGAAGCTTGTGGGGTGCGAGATGTCGTGCAATGTACAAGAGGACGTCTTGTACCTTGCGAGTAACGACCAGGGCCCGGTCGACGATGCAGTCCGGCGCCTGGACTTCCTCTTCAAATATCTGGCAAGTGCTCCTATAGTATGTGACACTATCTTTCTGCTAACGAGTACGGCCGCTTAAAGGAGCATGTCGCGCCACATCCGACACAGCTTATTCTACCACCGGCCGGCTCGTCTGAATGGAAGATCTGTCTTCGCCCGATTTCAAAGTTCCGCTTGGCTGCATCGACCATCATCCAGACTAATGCAGTGATGGCCAAGAGCGACTACGACACCCTCTACTCCAAGGGTGTAATAAACACCTACGTTTTTGAGGATCAGTATGGCGACGAGTGGAGCCTAGCCGAGTGCTCTTTGATGGACCACGCCCCGTTGCCGCGAAAGCCTTTCATGGACTTCGCCAACTATTCGTACCCGGCGAAACAAGCGACAGGTGCGCACAGCGCCCGGGATCCTGAACTCCCGTTGCCCAAAGGTGTTTCTCGCAAGGCCGATCCACTCGTCACTGACTGGGTCCTGAAACTTGGAGAAGCTCAGGTACAGAACCAGTGTCCTCGGTCTGCCACTCCACAGTCCCAAAATGCAGACCTATTTGTCACCGGAGCGTACCAGTCGCTGGGGCTGGGGCCATCTGTCGAATTCATTCAACAGGGGGTCTCGCAGAAGTACATGCCACATGAAGACTCAGTTGATACTGCGGCCGGAATCTCCGCGTCTAATATACGCCTGCCCAAAAGTTGTTCGTCATTGAAGTCCGCCAGAGCCAGTACTATGCCCTCCCCAAGTACTGCACTTGCAGATTTGATGGGCCTCTCAATACCAGTTACTGAGGAGACACAGCCTTCGAACAGATTGGCGAGCCACGCAAGACCTGGATCGTATAGCTTTACCCCTCGAGCACCAAGTCCCAAGACATCTAAGAACGACCAGGATAGCCAGGACAAGGCCCGGAATTCCAACCACACCAAAAACCTCCTAGGCACAGACGACGAGGATATCTTGCAGAGCCTGATGGCACCGATGGTTCCTACATTGACTCCCTACCGAGGCCTTAGCGAACTCTCCCCACCGAGAGAGTATCGTCATATAATGAACTAACGGGCTCCTCGTAGAGGACGAAATCAATCGCAACGGCTCCGTGGCAACGCAGAACGCCTTTCTTCCTCTTCACCACCGTCAACAACCAGCCGAAGGTCCAAGATTCCCGTTAAAAGCCGGGCCCCTGCTCCCGGTGCCCGGGAAGTCCAGTTGCAAGTGAACTCTGGCGTTTCTGGATCAGGTAGCCCCGAGGAAATTCAAATGAGCACAGTCGCCCGTGCCTCCCGACTTCAAGGGGTCTGGAACACGGGTCTAAGTGGAGGTGTCTTCGGTGACTTCGTGCTTTCACCTATGCTACGAAACAGTATAAAGAAGAAGTCATATTTTGAGGACGCTCTTGAAAACTGTCTCGCGAGCATGCTTGGTAGAGCGCGAATGATTTCCGGAAAGGTCTCAATGGAGATCTTTTTTTGCCGAATCGTAATAGAGAACGTCAATGAGGACCTTGTCAACTTTGGCCGTGTTGACGAGGAACACGCAGCCTTTCCCCCGTCCGAATTCTCAATGAGCTGGCATTGTTTAAAGAGGGCGATTTGCGCTCGCATCCTACGCTCTCCCTCAACGGAAATGATGCAAACAGACTCAAGGAGATCAACTGGACTTCAGACCCAATGAGGAAATGGCAGCCATACAATACCGACGTCTTTTATGATTTTGGCTGCGAAGATCTCACCAGTGGTTGCTGCTTCGTCATCCAAGTAAACGCGACGGATTTCACACACAACTTTGAGTCGCAGAAATTTGTCCTAGAGGATTTGGTCTTTATCCATTGTCCGGACAGATCCTGGGACCTGAACGCCTATGTCAAGGCAACGGACACAGCATTTTTCAAGGAAAAGTACGAGGGTTTTTCCAAATCTCTTGTCGAGAGTCTAGAGATTCCGTGAGTATCGGGCACGCACAATTGACTTCACTTGTTCTGACAGATCCGGACCCTCGCAGGGAAGGACTCAGTTGGGGTAAACTACGCTTTTCTTTCCGAGAATCTGACAGGTATCAGTGTCGAACGGGCTCGGGTGCGACACGTTTCGCGCTATCGAGATGGACGAGGGGGGACCTCTCTCTTGAATACCACTATGTGGCAGTCCATGAACATGGACTGGGGAGCAGTAGAGGGCAGTAATCACAGCACACAGAACATCAATGTAAAGCGGAGCGAGAACGACGATACGAAGGGCTTGGCCAACGTGTGGTATGAGGCCTCGATATCCTCGGTGCGAGTGGAGAAGGCGTTCGAGGAGGACGCTAAGATTGAATACGGAGAGGAGGTACAGTGGGGGGGGGCCGAACTGGAGAGAAAGGGGGTCTTGAAGGACTTGTCTCTCCCCTCCATCGGCATGGTCGAGCAGATGGACCTGATCGGCGCTGGCAACGACAACGGGCGGAGTCCCTTTCAACGACTGTCTGACGCGGAGCCCAAGATTGGGGATTTGAAGGAGCGGCTATATTGGTAAGGCGGTCCTTTTGGAGGCCGTGACCAACGGATGTTTGGGATGCTGAGCTGAGCAAGCTGTATGGAGATATTGGGTGGGGGTCTGGCCTGCAACTTTGCGCCTTTTCTTATTGGTATTTTAATAGCCAGCTACTAGTAGAATCGAATATCTCATTTGGAGTGGCCAGTTCGACGAGGCTTGTGATTCCACACTCGTTCCAGGAACCCTAACCCCGATGCCAGATTTCATGCTGATACGACCATAGTCCCCGGGAGCCCATATATCTCAGCCCACCATCCTCCTTGGGGAGTCACTAACACTGATGTCGGCATTGGAGTCTTCCAGTTCGCTCACGCTACCAATACACCCCGCTCGCATGAATGATGAAGGTTTTCCCTTGAGTGAATAAAAAAGCATCTATGGACATATCACGCATGTTACGATCCGACGGAAGCTTGGACCGTCTGGCTCTCGAGAGATGTCGTCGAGGAAGATCACGTGTAATCGGCAGCTTGCCGATCACACTGGGGTCCGGTAGAGGAACGGCGGAAATCGGTGGAGTATGTCTGGTCGGCACGATTGGCTCACAGCGGGCGGGAGGCTCCCAGGATTTGGCAGGTGTGGAGAGGATTCAGAGCGCTCCGTGGGGCCAGCCACAGTTATTCATTAAACCGACTTCAGTGATTAGAGCAGCTGTCGTTTGAACCCGAGAAACTGGGGGATATGAGAGTCATTCCACTCATTTTTTTTTCTTGTAAGTCGCGCTTGAGATGTCGCTAGGGAGCCGAGGTTACCTCGTTAACACCGCCAAGCCCAAGCGCCAAGATGCGAGACCCCGACCGATTTTGCTTGCTGCTCTCGGTGGGGCTTGGCTGTGTCTTGGCGCACAGCCGAAGGCCCGAGACCTCGCAGTGAGCATTGAGCATCGGAGGAGGTATCAGTCACTCCGGGGGAGGATCTTTCCTTTGAGGTTATGGGCTGCATCGGAGCTGATAACGGGAGACGTGGCACACAGGGATTCCCAGCCCCGGAATTTCGGGGGTGTTTGCGGGAGAGAACGGGAGGAGCGCATCATGCAGCTCCCGCCCACCGGCCACACCCATCCGCCTTCAGTGATACATTGGTCCTTGGCTCCCGACTCAAATGGCCCGGCCGCTGATCTCCCCAGACTCGCTCGCGAATGGGCCCCAGCACGCCGATACCTGACCAGTCACTCTGCACAGGCCCAAGACTTTTGCCATGAAGAGAAGGAGGTTGGTAAACCTGGTTACCGAGTGGCCATGGACAGGGAGGGCCCCTCCCACGTGGAACAATTGATCCGTGGGAGTATCAGTCATTTGGGGAAATTCGGGGGTAAAATGGAGGCAATCTGGGTGGCCAGGAGCGTCTGATTCCATCCAATTCCGCCCGATACCACACGGAGGCCACAGGGAGACAGCAATCTCGCCCAATTTGGCGAAAGTCGAGACACAGGAGACGGAGCAGGGTCGATTTGCTCCGTGTAGCCCTGTCTGTTTTCCCTCACTACCCCCATGTCTATGCCGTCATGCCACAGCAACCCCATCGCTCCCACCCCCAACTGCGAACGCCCCCCCTCCCCTCCCCCCCCATTTCCCCCTTCTCTTCCCCTCTCGTTTCGTGAGGAAACCAAGCCGGGCTTCCGCCGGCGGCCAAGCTCCCAAACCCCCGTGTCATGCGGGCCATCCGGTCCGCCAAGACACGAGCTAAGCTGGGACAGCTCTTTTTTTTTCGCTTCACCGGTACCATTTCAGCAAGCGCGGATGAGTACGTACCTTGAAACACCAAGCCTATCGCGATTGTGGAAGTAGATGGCCCCGTTGCCACTCCCCATGTTCCCAAATGCTTGAACAGGCCAAGAAAGTGCCGGAAGCAATATATATCCAAAACCCGCCTCCCGAATCCGACCCTCCTTCCCTCCCTGCGTCCCTTGCTCCTTCCTTTTCGACGCTGCAACCAGTCAATTGAACGCCCCGTCCTTCACATACACTGCCTGCACCTTCCATCTCCCAACTCGAGCTCCAGTCCCAATTCAGCTGGTTTCTCGGTAAAGCCCGTCACGTAACTTTCAAATCTCTGCGTGATCAGTCCTCCTCTTCACAAGCTGTATCTTAGCGACTAAGCTCGCCACACCAGCATTACAGCTAGTAGCAATATCATTGCCCTCAGCAATTGGGCTTGACGCCTCCTTACAAAGTTCGTGAGATCCCATCTCAATTGAGACTTGGATACACCTCCAAAATGCGAACCGCTTCCGTCTTCCTCGCGCTCGCCGCCGCGCTGGTTTCGGCCCAGGATTCCGATTCGAAGTCCCCCCTCGAGGAGTTCGGCGTTACGGCTAGCTCCGTGGAGCTGCGCGATCGAAGTAAGCTTTAAACCCCCTGTCCTCACAGGCTGGCGCATAGAGCCTGGGATTCTCGCGCTGTGCGACTGAGACGCATACTGACTGTCGTGCTCAACAGGCGCGTGGTGCATCGGCGAGCGGAACACGTGCCAGTCGCTGTGTCCCGACCAGCCTAGGGAGAACAGGTGCGAGGTGGTGAGTATTTCCCCGGACTTCTCGGTCACAGATTTCAGATTGTCTTTCTTCTGGGGAACATCACAGCCGGAGGATGAGCGAATGAGAGAGACTAACAGATGGCAGGAAACACTCGAGTACACCTGCACCTGCTCCAACGGCACCGAGCCAGGCCTCCAGTACTACGACTCTTCCCTCTACTCCCTTGTGTGCCAGGAGGCTTTCAAGCAATGCACCGCCAACAATGCCGGCGACCCTATCGAACTGCCCAAGTGCGAGGAGGACATCCAGTCCAAGTGCGGCACCCTCAGCACCAGTGACCTCCCCGACGACGACAACGACGACTCGGATTCGAGCGACGACTCCTCCGATGACAATGAGGAGTCGAACTCGGACGATTCATCCGCCGATGACAGCGGGGACGGTGAGGACAGCGAGGACGAGGATGGTGGGAGCTCGGGGCTCAGGCCCGTTTGGGGGACCGCGGCCCTGGCTGCCGCAATCGGCGCAATGGCTTACATCCTCTAATCTGTTCAAGGGGTGAAATGGCACCTGATAAGGACACTGTCTACTATCTCGATAGATATCTTTTGTCACCCGGCCTCTGTTCATAGTATACGGCACACTTAGCCCTTGAGGCATTCGAATTACGAGCAACGATAGGCGCTTGGATGTTTCTTTTTATACTCTCTGATGCTAGGAGATGTGAAGATGAGGCGGTCGGCATGAGGAGGTTGCGAAATAGGAAAGAGTTTTTTCATAGCTGAGTTGTAATAGCGATATCCCTTGTTTAAAGACTACGTTCCTTCTCCTTTTTACTTGCATAGGATGTTACCCAGATTGCCACTATATTCTACCTTTAAGGCGGACGAAACACTGACCTATTCTAAACTTTTTTCCATTTCATTTTCTTGGGCAATTCTTCTATTTCCAAGATGAACCAAAACTCCCGATCAAGTCCAAGACTCTATGAAACTACCAACCCCTAGAAGTATATCTTCTCCGCATGTACCAATCTGAGAGTTAGCGGAACCCGAGGGACGGGAGAAGTCACCTGCAAAGGCTCACACGACGAGAGACATCTCGCCCATATCTCAGTGGTTCCCGGGAGTGGGCGACGATCCCGTAAGTCACAGCTCACGGAGACCCTGTTGTTCTCAAAATCCTCAGCAACGCAGCAATGCAGAGCAAGTCAAGCACGAGACCCGCTTGCTCCATGCGCTGGCCTATAACCCTCTGATAATTCCCCGCATTTTGGTGGCCAATGTGTGATCCCTGACATCGATTATCACGGCGCGCGGCGAGGTCGACAGCAATGGGCCGACCATCTCGAATGGTCTCGCGGTTCTATTCATCGTCATAGTCTCCAGCGAGGAGGCCACGGTAGGCACTCTCGTACTTTGACCATAGACCATGGCCACAGGGCGGACAACACGAGCTATGGCCTGGCCCTGATATGCCGCCAAGGCACCTCTCATGGCGGCTCTGTCACCGCACTCTTGCGTCTCGGCATCCATGGAATGAACGGGAAAGTCCGGGTCCCCGCCCGTGTACCTAATGTACAGGTCGTCAACGACGCTGGCTATGATACACTTGAGAACATAATGCTGGTGGAATTTGCCGGAGGCACCGGGTACTGTGGCCTTGATGTAAGTGTCCCAGATCTACTTCCGGTCGATGCCGCAGTACAAGGCATTGGACTCATCCGCAGCCGTTGATACAGTATCGGCAGTGCAAAGGCGTATTCCTGGGATGAACTAAGTGAATATACACCTTGACTGCCCTACAGTATGGCCTCTTCGAAGATGTTGATTATCAGTTTACGTGGGAGGCGAGCCGCTAAGGCTTCGGTACCGTCGGTAGTGACATGGAAGTTCTCGAAAGGGTCCAGGAGTGGGTTGTCCTGTTCCTCCATGGTGAGTCTCGGGAATATGTTTAGTTGCAGGTATGGCCTTGGGTTAGGTTGCTATGCGGATAAGCCCGGGAAACCTATCAAGGAAGACGAGGAAGTGTGCATAGCCGCGAGGGTGATCCTGCGATGACGTGTGGGTGGGCGCGAGGACGTTGTCTAGAATGGGAAGGGATTGACCCTGTCTTCGCATTAACTCGGGCTTGGCTGGCCATATCTCCTTGCATATTGAAATATCTTGACTGGGGACGGCAGGGCTGTCGAGTGCTCGAAGAAATGGATCTCATCCTCGAGGCTCAGGCCTTGCGCGCATACTGGAACTTAATTAACGGCCTTTGTCAGGGGGGAAGACTGGCAGGTGTTCATGTCCAAAGCAACCCTGCCCCCAAGACCCGAGGAATATCAAACAGCTAGTCTGCTACTAGGACACTTGAAAGAGACCGTAGTTGCATTGGGCCAGCCCAGGTACCGGGAGTAGAGAGCGGTCTTGACGAACTGTCGCCTTAGACAAAGGCTGCAATCCGTGGGCTGGACTACTTCAGGTTGATCGAAGATCTAGTAGACGCTTGGGCTGGCTAATGGGCCCGTGCGCTTTGTGGAGTGGGTGTTCCTCTGCTCCATATAGTTCTGGGCCTGGGAGTTTCATCAATCCAGCATGCCTGGGCTTCAAAATGTCAGAGGACAGGGGAAGCATCTACCAGAAGAGAGTTCAGCACCCCAGAACCTTTGGGACCATAGGAATTACGGTTACTAAGTATGTACTATTGTCGTGAATAGGGCGGAAAGCGCCATGGAGGCTATGTAAGGGGCCGTCGCCAACGAAGCTCCCAGTCACATGTCAATCCGGTGTAAGTGAGGAAGCTGCAAGTTGACCAACTACATCGCGAGTGTACCCACAGTCCGACACCCTTCAGACGGTAGAATGGGACAACCGACCGCTAAATGTATCATATTTGGCTTTCTATATACTATTATCAGTGTCTCGCCCAGAGGTCAATCTGCTCGGGCAGTCGCGACTCACGGCGGCATTCTTGATGACTTGCCCTGCCCCACCCCCACATCTCATCGGCGCCCCAGCTCACGCCACCGAGTCCAAGACATGGTGTCCACGACCGATACGAGCAGCCGCCTCGGGGGTCACCGCCTGTCATTCAGGCACCAAGCTTATATCCCTGAGCTGCAGCGCCCGGGAATCCAGCACTCACAGTTCTTGAAACGATCAAATTGACGCCTTCGGTGTCTGCACGTGGTCAACAGCTTCAGCAACTCCTTTCCAACCCGGCGGCAATAAATCTTCGCAAATCATCGTATAGGTCTACCTCTCAGTGAACGATAATGGGCAACAATGAATGAACTCTTTGCGTTCCCGCCTCCTCCCGGGGTACAATCCCTTTGCGTTCCTGACTAACAACGCACTTAATTGAAACAATTGTCGGTGTTTATTCCGCCGCTTGGGGGCGTGGTTTCAGTGGGACTGGATGCGGCTTCACAAGTACCTGAATTGGCAGAGCTTCGAGGCTTTTCGCCACCTGACGCCAGGATGGGTAATGATGGATGCATGTTCTTGGGACAGCCAACGAGACTTGCAATAGGCCGCAGCTGGGTGCTAAGGATTACATAGCTTTTGAACACCGCAGGTTCGAACCTGACCAGGTAGTTGAGCCGCCCTGGAGTAGCTTCATGCAGCCGCCCAACAATAAATAGTCACTAGCTCCTCCCCTCCTCCCTGTTTTTGCCGCTTTCCTTCTCGACGACCGTTCTTGTATATCTGCCCCTTTCCTCACCTGCGCTCCTAATTTATTTTCATTGAAATTTCTGTCATATAACTGCGTCCTACTGCCGATGATGGACGTCAAGACAGTTCCCTTCAAGGCGTTCCCTGACCAGAAAGCGGGCACGTACGTCTGTTCCCTACCCCTCCCCCTCATTTTTTCGCCCGTTCCCATTCCCCCACCAAAAATACGTGGGGTTACCGGGACCCTGAACAATCTGGATGCTAACAAGGACCTCTAGATCAGGTCTTCGCAAGAAAGTCACGGTTTTCCAAACTGAACACTACAGTGAATCGTTCATTACTAGTATTCTCCTTTCAATTCCCGAAGGCGTCGAAGGTGCGAATCTCATGCGCTGCTCGGCGCACCGTATTACCTCCGGCTCAGGGGTGTGATACGAGATACTTGATACCAGGAACTGACATGGCGCGCAGGCTCGGTCCTTGTCATTGGCGGCGATGGCCGATACTGGAACCCGGAGGTGATCCAGCTGATCGCCAAGATTGGGGCTGCGTACGGGGTCAAGAAGCTCATCGTCGGCCAAAACGGCCTCCTCTCGACTCCGGCTGCCAGCCATGTCATCCGAAAGCACAAGGCGACTGGCGGCATCCTCTTGACTGCTAGCCACAACCCCGGCGGTACGCACACGTTCCGTAGTCTCTACTCGTTAAGACACTAACACAGGGACTTTTGAGGCCCTGACAATGACTTTGGAATCAAGTACAACCTCGCGAACGGCGGCCCTGCACCGGAGTCCGTCACCAATAAGATCTTCGAGATGTCCAAGAGCTTGACGAGTTACAAGATTGCTAGCCTTCCTGAGGTGGACGTATCTACTTTGGGGACTCGGTCGTATGGCCCTCTCGAGGTGGAGGTCATCGACAGCACTGCTGATTACATCGCCATGTTGAAGGACATCTTCGACTTTGACACTATCAAGAAGTTCTTCGCCGATAACCCTGACTACAAGGTGCTTTTTGATGGCCTCCATGGCGTCACAGGCCCGTACGGAAAAGCTGTCTTCGAGACCGAGCTCGGCCTCAAGAACGCGACCCAGAATTGCATTCCTAGTCCTGATTTTAACGGCGGCCATCCCGACCCCAATCTTACTTACGCCAAGTCTCTCGTTGATGCCGTGGATGCGGCGAAGATCCCCTTCGGCGCCGCCTCGGACGGCGATGGTGACCGCAACATGATCTACGGCGCTGGCGCCTTTGTTTCTCCAGGTGATTCGCTGGCAATTATCGCTCACCACGCTCACCTCATCCCCTACTTCAAGAAGAACGGCGTGTTCGGGCTGGCCCGTTCCATGCCCACGAGCGGCGCCCTCGATCACGTCGCAAAGAAGCAGGGCCTTCAGTGCTACGAAGTCCCCACTGGCTGGAAGTTCTTCTGTGCCCTCTTTGACGCCGATAAGCTCTCCATTTGTGGAGAGGAGAGCTTCGGCACGGGCAGCAACCACATCCGAGAGAAGGACGGAGTCTGGGCTGTGGTAGCATGGCTGAACATCATTGCTGGACTTGGCGAGAAGACCGGCTCTGCGCCGTCGATCAAGCAAATACAGCTGGACTTCTGGGAGGCGTATGGGCGAACCTTCTTTACCCGCTACGACTATGAGAATGTCGACAGCGAAGGTGCGAACAAGGTAGTTGCTGTGCTGCAACAACTTGTGGCCGACCCTAATTTCGTGGGGAGCAAAGTTGGAGGTAAGTGTGGGAGTTTGTTCCTTTACCCTCCGAAAACTAACAGTCAACGCATCAGACCGGACCGTTACCGAGGCTGGCAACTTCTCGTACACTGACCTAGACGGTTCTGTCGCCTCAAACCAAGGCCTATTTGTGTGCTTCTCCTCGGGAACCCGCATCGTTGTGCGCCTTTCCGGGACTGGCTCCTCGGGGGCGACAATTCGCCTTTACATCGAGCAGTACAGTAGCGACCCGGCAACGTACAGCATGGATGCACAGGAGTTCCTCAAGCCGGAGATTAGGATGGCTACTGAGCTCTTGAAATTCAAGGAGTTCATCGGGAGGGACGAGCCGGATGTGAAAACTTGAGGGCGAAGTCTTTGCATGTGGTCGAAGATGAAAAACAGAGGTGTCCAAAGATTGGGGGATTGGACGATAAGGCTAATGGGGCCAAAGTCACTTAACACCAGCACAACAAGCCATAAGCAGTACTCATGCCAGTTATTATGTCGAGTCACTACCAGTGAGCTTCATCAATGTGTACTCTCATTCAATGTCATGAATAAAAAAATGCCATTTGAATACCGGAATACCAACATACTCCGGAACAACAAACATGAAACCCAACCAATGAAGGCAAGTCATACAATACATATTTAGAAGAAAAGCCAATCCCCCCCCTTCCTCCTCCCCTCTGGTTCTCGGTTCATGCAATCACCCCCACCGCCCAACTCGTTCTGTCATGATCAGCGCCAGATGCAAGATTCATTAGTGCAGATCCGCTTTCCCAATCATGTTTCCCAAGTTTTGTCCAAACGCCGTCAAACGGAACCTCCCGATA
This sequence comes from Microascus cirrosus, assembly GCA_030271035.1. Classification (NCBI taxonomy): domain Eukaryota; kingdom Fungi; phylum Ascomycota; class Sordariomycetes; order Microascales; family Microascaceae; genus Microascus; species Microascus cirrosus. The sequence continues at coordinate 53,654 of JAMBUN010000110.1, forward strand.
GAAGAACAAAGAAAAACTGGAACTACTCCGTGACAATCAGCCCAGATGCAAATGCAGAACGCCTTCGCTCTCTCCCATTCTTGTGGCAAGAATATCCCATTCAACTAAGAACCAGATACCTTCCTTCCGGTGTTGGCGGGAACGCTTCCCACGCTGCCGACTCGCCCGCTCGTCTTCCGTACGCCGGAGGGGGCATCACGGGGCCGCTGGGGGGAGCCCCTGACGGAGCGCGTCTTGGGGAGAGGGCCCGCGGGGGTGCTCACGACGCGGCTGCCGGGCTTCTGACCCGGCGAGACGTTCTCGGCATCCTGCGAGGGGTCGACGTCAGGGAAGCTGTAGACGGTGGTGGTAGTCGTGGTTGTGTGGTGGCTCGCAGAGCGGTTGCCGGTGGGAGACCGAGGAGCGGAGGGCCGGCGTTGGGCACGCATGCGCAGGTGGATTTCCTCGTCGGAGTCGGGGCCGTGGGACGAGCGGTGCACCGAGACCATCTCCGTCTCTGTCTGGCGCTCGGGGGACTCCTGCTCCTCGGCGACGATGGAGGTCCGGCTGTAGGGGTGGTGGCGGTCGGTACGGGCGGCGGCCTTGCGCGGCTGGCCCGGGGTGGGAGCGGGCAGGTAGTCGTCAGGGTGGACATTGTTGCGGTCCTCCACCTCGCTGAGGGGCGTGCGGCTAGACGCCCTTCTGTTCGGCGGTGTGGATGTAGCGTTGCCGCTGCGGGATGACTTCTGCATGGCGCGGACGGGCGTACTAGGTCCCGACGCGGCGGCGGCGGCGGCCATCTCGCGGCGGATACGCATCTCGGTGCGCTCTTCGACCCACCAACCACGGAAGGTGCCCTGGTGCATGTGCAACCAATGCTGTTGAGGGCCGACGACCATGCCGGGGCGCATGAAGCGCATGAAGGCGATGACCTCGTCGGCGGTGAAACCGTGGCGGTAGATGAGGTAGGCGCCGATGAGGCAGCCCGTGCGGCCCAGGCCGGCCTTGCAGTGTACGGCGATGCCCTTCTTCTTGTTGACGATGGTGTCGTGGGCGAGGCGGATGAACTTGCGTACCGTCTTGGTGGGAGGGCAAGTGCCGTCCTCGAATATCATGTCGAGGTGCTGGATGCCGAGGGCCTCGAAGTACGAGGGCGAGTAGAGGTGCGAGTTGAGGCGGACCACGAGCCCGATGTCGCGATCGGCGAAGTGGCGGAGGACGTTGCGGAAGGGCCGCGGGATGGAGGCGTCGTTATCTACTTCACTAGGAGTACGCGGGAGGGCCTCGAAGAGAGGAGAGGTCTCCGGGATGCGCTCGACAGGCTTGTGCTGGGGCGAAGCAAAGGCGAGGAAGTGCGGCGTGATCCAGTTGAAGTCCCCGTGCTCAACGCGCTCGAAGCGCTCGTATTCGTCCAGGTTGAAACTCTCGAGGTCAACGACGCCCTCCTCTTTGGCCTTCCAGACGCCGTACACTACGTCCTGCACCGTGATGCCATAGTCGGCCTGGCTGTAGCCCGCGTCGCGGAAGGGCATGAGGGGAGGATCGACCTGCGCGATGGGGGCGAGGGCGAGGTGAGGAGGCCAGCCTTGGACGAGGACCATGTAGCAAGCCATTAAGGCTGCGGCGTTTGCCCGGCCTGGAATTCGAGTCGGTTAGCTTGAATGGGCTCTATTAACAAGGGTTAAGGACGGGACAGTCACATACTCCGAGGATCCGCGGCACTCCAAAAGACAATCGGCCTATCCTTGTTCTCAGGCGCAGCGAGGACGTCGTGGAAGTAGAGGGCGAAGCGGTACAGGTGGCCGATGTGGAGCGGGCCAAAGTCGTGGTGGAAGGCGTTGTAGAGGAGGCTGTCGTCGACGGAGAAGTAGAAGGGCTGCTTCCGCTGATTGAGGCCTCGCTTCGAGGGACTCCGCGTGGTGGCGGGCGAGTCGGCGTAGGGAAAGAGGGTCTCGGCGGTGGGTGGCTGGGTGTAGGCCGCGATGTACAATCGGTCTTGCCTCTGGTTAGCGTTTCTGCCTGACGCTTGGTGTGGTGCTGATTTGGAGGGGATTGCTTTCGGGGGCTTCTGCTCGCTCGTTCCCGTGTTCTTTGGGAGGAAGACATACCAGGAATGTACTCGACTATCTGCCCCAGGTTTGTGTGCTTCGTCATAGGGGCCATGGTGCTGTTGGTTGGGGGGGCTGAAGCACCGGCGGTGAAGTGGTGTTTGTTTGCTTCTGATCACTGTAGACAGGGTGCGGTGCCTTCTCGGAAAGCCTGGGCAAGAGAAGAGAGTCGAGAGAGAGCGAGCTCAGGAAGAGGAGGAGCGGGGGGAGTAAAGATATCGTCAGGAAATGATTCTTGGTTCCCTTCAATCACATGAGGTAGCAGCGTTGTTCACAACAGAGAGCAAAGGGCGGTCAGTGATGTCGTCGTTTGGAAGGGAATCCCCAAGGCGGAGGAATTGGTGGATAGAATGATGGAAGGTTTTCTGAGGAATAGAATTTCTTGAGTGGGTTGAAGGAGGTGAAGATTAATATTTTGCTGAACCGCTCTTCGTATTTTTGTGTTGTTGTCGTGTGTGCTCGGCTGTGACGATGCAGTCGCATTGAATCTCATTTCCCCTGGAGCAAGGACCCTGGGAAAACAGCAGGCTGGTCTGTGATTGGTCTAGTGTTGTTGTCATGGTAACGTGAGCCTGCTCCGGGGTCATTGATTGGTGGGGGCGCCACGACGGCCAACGGCCTGGTGGGGAAGGTTTGCACTGGAGCTTTCCGGGAAGGATTGAGAGGCTAACAGGTGGCCCGACGAGACCCTGTGCACACTGAGCTGCATGGGGTTTCACATGGAACTTCCAGAGAATGGCTACCTTAGGAACCATTGTTCTGGGCTGTCAGACTTTTCCACAATTGGGCAATCGACTGTCATAATGTCAACCCAACCAAGCAAACTAGACAGGGTTGAGCACAAACTATCATATCCAAGATCATGTTCGCCCCATCTATCCAGTAGATCCAAGGCTGCGATAATACTCCTTTCGACACGGCCTTCAAAGCCAGTCCAACCAGCTCCAATCGCCATGGTTGCGCGCGAGATGCGACCCGGATTGCCACCATCATAATATCCTGTTTATTATGGATCTCTCCTCGCACCCAGGCCGCGTCGAAGACCCATGTTATTAAGGCCCGTTGCTGGGCCGCCCCCGGAGTCCTGGGTCCTGAAATAACAAAAGAAGAGGTAGAAGGGGAGGGGGGGGGGGGGGGGGGGTA